>CM027118.1:56437887-56702929 GCA_015476505.1 Urochloa ruziziensis
GACAGATCGTGGACGTAGGCGTGCTGGTCGGCAATGTGCGAGACCTTGGACGCCGCCAGGTCTCGAAGTTGCTGGTACAAGGGAACAACACGAAGTCAAGACACGAAGTGAAAAATCGAAGGGGCCAAGGGCGAAAAACACAAACTCACCACGTGCAGCTGAAGCCCCCTGGTCCGGTGAAGCTCGAGCGCGTCGGAGAGGGCGTTCTGGAGGTCGGTGCCGATCTGGTGGTGCTCCAGCCAGAGCTGGTTCTCGTTCTCCGCGATGAAGACGAGTTCATCCGGGATCCCAGGGCGGTCCAGCCCAAGGATGCCTCGGATGCCACCGCTCGTGCTGGCGCCAGCGCTAGCGGGGACGCCTCGACCCCCGACCGCCTCCAGCCTCGAAGGCGCGGTTGGGCCCGTGGCCACGACGGAACTGACCGCCGCAGCGGCCCCGCCGGCGCGGGAATTTCCTCTGCGACGGCACCCCCGCTCTCGAGCAGAGGCGCCGCACTGGCAGGAGGGAGCGCCTGCGCCTCGCACGGGGGCTCGAACCCCGGCGCCAGGTCTTCTTCGTCGGCGAGGATGTAGACCACCTCGCTCCTCGCGTTCCCTCCTCCTCGCCTGGGCCCGCAGGCTCGCCCGAACGACCCTGCCCGACGACCCCAGCGGGGGCCAAGCCCCGCTCCTCCGCGGCCCCTTCGAGGCCAAGCTCCCGCCGCGCTCGCTCGACCCCCCTGGCCATGGCCGCCTCGTAGCTGGCCACGAGCGAGGCCTCCGCCTCCCGCGTCGTGCGCGAGGGCGGGGCCTCGGTGTGGGGTGTCGAGTGAACCCTCGTCTTGAGGGCTTTGATGGGAGCAAGCGTGGGGGCGGCGGGGGTGGAGGTCCCGCTAAGACAATCAAACCAAGAAATTAGAAAGTCGACGCAGACCTTAACCAGAACGAGCCGTCGAAGGGGGATGAAACACTTACCGGTTGACGCCCTTAAGCTTCCGCTTCTGGGAGCGGCGCGAAGGTGCTTGTGCCGCAGGCGCGGGGGCTCGCTCGCTGGCAACCCCGGCCCTCGCCGGCGGGGCGGGCGCCGGGACAGAAGCACCCGACGCGCCTGGCGTCGTGGCCACGAGCGGGGGCGCGCCGGGCATCGCAGCCACGGAAGGGGGCGCGCCGGGCATCGCGGCCACGAGCGGGGGCACGTCAGCGGCGCGCGCCACCGTCCCCGACTCGAAGAAGACCTCGTCGTCTGACGAGTCGTCCTCTTCTGGCTCGGGTGTGCTGTCGGGGGTCGGCAGCGGGGAGAGACCCTCCCTTTCCCGCCTCCGGTTCTCCTTTTGGTGTTCGTCCCTCCGCCGCTGCTTCCGGAGGCGCGTCTCCTTCTCCGCGTCCTTACGCGCCTTCTGCCGCTTGGCGTTCAGGCGGTTGGCCTCGCGGACGTCAGGGAGAGGGGGAGCCGATCGGTGCCCCTTGTGGGTCAGCCCCTGAGAATACAAAGTTAATCATTTAATAAACCCGATACGAGCGCGAAACAGTTCGAAAGGAGAAGGGAAAATACTCACGAAGGTGAGGTAGCCCTCGTCGGGGCGCATCTTGATGGCCCAGAGGACGTCGTCCTCGACCGCCATCTTGGTGCAGTCCACGGCGCGCCGCGCCCGCTGGGCCGCCTCCGCAGCCGAGAGCGGCTCCTGGGCCATCCTCGAACCCTCGAAAGGGGCCCTCGACGTCAGCTGGTAGATGGGCAGGCTCCGCTGCATGAGAGGAACCACCCGCCGCAGCTGGAAGTTGGCGATGACGGCGGCGGCGTTCAGCCCCTTCTTCGCCAGGGAGCGAAGCGCCGTGGTGAAGATCCCCAGCTTGTCTTGACGAGCTTTGGGGGAGACCCCCCAGCTCCATGCGGGCGGCTTCTCCGCCACGATCTTGTCAGTGTAGGGGGGGAGGAGGTTACCGTCGTTGCGCAGGTAGAACCACCCCTTGTCCCAGTCCGCGTTGTTGGACGTCATGGTGGTGGGGATGTAGAGATCTTTTCTCCCTTCCCGCAGCTGGAACATGACGCTGCCGGCGCGGACGAGCCTCCGCACCCTAGTGGCCCCAGTGGCGACGGTGTGGAGCTCGGCCCGGAACAAGTGAATCCACAAGTCCCAGTGCACCGGAACCCCCAGGTATCCCTCGCATACCGCGACGAACACCGCCGCCTGGGAGATGGCGTTCGGGGCGAAGTTATGAAGCTCCACCCCGTAGTATGTGCACAGAGCGCGGATAAAATCCCCGGGAGGAGATCCAAACCCGCGCTCGTGCAGGCGAGCCAGGCTCACGACGTAGCCCTGGGGTGGAGCCGGCACCCTGTGCGAGGATGGCGGCGCCATCCACTCCGGCTGGCCAGCGGAAGTGATCTTGGGGAGCAGGCCTCTCGCAGCGAGCGACTCCAGGTAGTTTTTGTCGGCGGTGGACGGGCTCCATGGGGCAGCTTCCCTCAAGGTCACCATGGCTGAGAAAGGGGAGTGAAGACGGATTGGATCTGAGCTCTCGAGGGCTAGCGAGCGCGAAGAGACGGAGGGAACGAAGAGACGGAGGGAACAAAGGTTTGAGCTAAGGTAAGGGAGACTGACCCCTCCTCTCCCCGTATTTATCGACGAAATTTTACCGGGCCGCGGGTAAAGCGCGGCTGCGGGCACGCGTTAACTCCGCACTTAACCCTGTCGCTGACAAGTGGACCCCGCAAACGTGGTGGGCCAGCATAAAGGCACAATTATGACTGTGGCCGCCCGAGGCGTCGCGAAGTCTTGTAGCGCGTCTAATCCAACCGCCCCGCCAGCGCCGCTCTCGCCTGAAAAGGCGCGCCACTGCGAACTGGCCGCGCCACGTTGGCCATGACTGCCTGACCGGACGCCTCGGACCCCGCCCCAACCAAACCGCCAGCGAATATTCCCTCGCTCCGCACCAGCACAGGTAAGGCATGTATCGCTCGAGCTTTACTGATCAGGGGGTCGAAGCCTGGCTCTCGTCGAGAGTTCCGACAGGCTCTCCAGATCAAACAGAGTCAGGGGCGAACGGGGCATGCACGAACACGCTCAACCTCGAACAAAGGCCTCAAGGTCTCGAGGATGCCCTGATCCGCGTTCAAGGCTGAACAAAGGAGGCCAGTTGAAGGATCCCAACGAGGGAGCGCATCGAGCCCTCGGTCCTAACGAATGGGGCCGAGCCTTGCCTGGCGTACCTTTGTAAGCTTGTTCTGTATGAGACGTGTCTCCGGACCACGAGCCGACCCTAAACGAACAGGGCACGGACGTCCACTTGAACCACCCGCTAACAGCTCACCGACACGTCCATGACTCGCGGCCCGCTCATGGGTAGCATGGAACTGTGTCCCCCCTCCTCCCGTGACGGGGCGACGAGGGTCGAAACTCATGGTCAAAAGCCTCGCGAAATTGGCTGAGTCAGGGTTCGGTCCACAAGGGACGACCCATGATGGCTCGAGACAAGACAACCTGGAGTCTAAAAGCGAGAACAAGACCTTGGACGATGCAATTCACTCCTCCAAGGCCTCGGGGGCTACACCCGCGGGTGCGCTAGCGCGCCCCCACGGAAAGTTCTGCGAAGGGACCTCGAAGCACCCAAAACTTCAGAAAGAACTCTAACCCATGCAGGTCTGACACTCATCACTGCATGGCCTCGGGGGCTACTGTCGGTGCCAATCCTGGGAGAGGTCCTAAGACAACGGTAATCACCAACTAAACCGCTGGAACCAATTAACCCGGCGAAAAACGAGTGAGGAAGTCTTGATCCGCTGTCGAGCTCGAGGGTGCCCTGCACCCCTCGAGCGAGGTGGAACTCCGCCTCGCTCGAGACTCCTCGCTCGAGGCCCGGAGGCCGCTCTCGATGCCTAACTCCGCCTCGCTCGAGTCCCCTCGCTCGCAGGGCCCGCTGACGGCTCACCTACCCATGGACAAGAGTATTAAATGGCTCCGCACGGCCTGGGGCGAGGAAGTCAAGCAACGAATCATCAGCCCATCCCCGGTCATCTCCGCCAACCCCTGACACCGTGCGGTCATTTCCGACACCGTGCGGTCATCCCTGACTCCATGCGGTCATCCTCTACGCTGTACAACGTGATGAACCTGTGTGGCGTCACGAGCCTGGGCGATGTGACGGCCCTGTACTGTCACGCTCCCCTGTTCTACCAACTCCGGTACGGGGACCCCTCGAACGGACAGGGGGAGCCCTCGAACGGGCCCGTGGCCTGATGTACTTGATGATGACGACCCACGCCAGCCCGTAAAATCAGGAGCACAAGGAGCGTGCGTCATGTACAGGGAACGTCGCGTCTTGCGCCAGAACACCATACGCCGGGGAGTCGCCTAATCCGACAACACGAGCCAAGACAAGAGTCACGCCCGCAGTCACGCCCCGTCGTACGCCGTCACTGTACTAAGTACTGTACTTTTACTGTTTGTAACTGCCCCTCTTTGAACTATAAAAGGAGGAGGCAGCCCCAAAGAACGGGGGGACGACCAGACACACTCGATCACACACTCACCGCTCAGTTCATCAAGCAACCCAACTCTCATTCGTTCTAAGGGACCTGGAGGCCTATCCTCCTCTCCCGCCAAGCTTGTAGCCCCCTACTACGAGCACCCCCCGGTGCAAGGCAATACAAGTGCGCAAGCACACCCTACTGGACGTACGATCGGAAGATCGGAACCAGGATAAACCCCGTGTCACCACATTGCCCTTGCATCGACCATCGAGAGACGGGACACAGCGCACTTTTCTGCAGGTGTTGGACCCCCGCGCGGTTCCGACGCCGACAAGAATATCGATGAAAATCGAAAAAGAAAAATGGATCTCGGATCCAAAATCTCGAAACCCTAACCTAACCCTAACCCTAACCCTAGTTCTACAAGAAAGGGGCGCGGTGTGGGGGAGGACCTACCTCTTGGTCTTCTCCGCCGCCGGCCGTCACCGCCGTGCGCGGGAAAGGTCGCCGGAGCGACACCGCTCGACGGTGGCGCGCTCGCCCGTGATGGGGAACGCGCGTGCCGGCGAGGGGCCTAACCCCGGCGTCGCGGAAGGAGGGAGGAGAGCGCGCTGGCCTTGCGCCGGCAGCGCTCGTCCTCACCGTGACTGGCAAAGGCCGGCTATGGTGGGCCGGCCCCCTCACCTCTCTCTCTCTGGATCTCGCAGGCTCGGGTCTGGGGGAGGGGGAGAGAGGGTCTGGGAAGAAGGAAGAGGAGGAGCGCTGCGGCCATGGCCGGCGGCGCTCGTCTCCGCCGTCGCCGGCGAAGACGCCGGCCATGGCCGCCGCAGCCGAACCGGGAGCGGAGAAGGCGGGGGGAGAAGAAGGAAAGTGTCTAGGGTATCCGGGGGAGCCGGCCGCCCGAGCTCTTTTATATGGGCGAAACTCGCGGTGAGCCGTCGATCTTGATCGGACGGCCACCGTTGAGCCACGTCGCGCCGGCGCACACGCGGTGCGGAAGTGGCCCTTGAGGGAAGAGGGCATGGGCCGTTTCGGCGGCCCAGCCATTGGCTGTTGGGCTAAAGCCCACGCAGCCGAGCGCGAGCGAGCCGGGCCGCGAAAGCACGCCTGGGCCGGGCCGCTGGGGAGAAAACGCGCACGCACACTAGAGTCCAGGGGGCAAAAATAGACTTGTGCCTAAAAAATCAAAAAAGGGCCGAGCGGGCGGCTGGGCCGCTGCTGGGCCAAATCACGCGAGGGCGCGGTGCGCGCGCGGGGGCCGCTGGGCCGTTTCTCTTCGCGGGCCGAAATGGTTTGCTGCGCATTGTAACATTTTTCCATTTAAGTTAATTTTTTCAGAAGCTATATTTGGTTCTTTTTTGTGTTTATTTGCATGTTTTCAAGTAAATATCTCTGTTTAAATTTTTTCACGTAATAATTATTTTTACAGAGAGTAGAATGCTTCTGAAAATCAGTAATTCAGTGGCAGAGGAGAAGGACGAGAGGAGGAGAAATAGACTGATAGAGTAGGGAAAGCTAGCAAGCATCTTGTGGGTGCGTACCGTGCAGGATGTCGTGGAGGGTGCCGGCGGTGGCGAACTCGAAGAGGAGCACGCGGAGGTCGGGGGCGATGGTGTAGCCGAGCAGCCGGACGAGGTTGTCGTGCCGGAGCATCGAGAGCACCGACACCTGCTGCCTCAGGAACGCGTCGTCGGAGGCGCTCCAGGCGCCGGAGGGCGGCGGCGTCGCGAGCTTCTTGGAGACGGCAGCCTTGCCGGAGTATCGAGAGCACCGACACATGCTCCCGGTCCAGGCGCCGGAGGGCGGCGTCCCGAGCACCTTGGCGGCGGCGGCCGTGCCGCACGGCAGCACGGCCTTGTAGACCGTGGCGTTGTGGCCACGGCCGATGAGCCTTGCGGCCGAGAAGGACCGAGTGGCCTTGTTCAGGTCGCGAGCCGTCAGCTCCGGCGGCGCGTCGACGACGGCGAGAAGCGGCTCCGTGCTGTCCACTGATGATGGAGAGGATAAAACCACCACACGAGTTGAGACTTGAGATCGATCGAGCGCGGTAGAGTAGACGCACGCAAGATCGAAAAAATTAAGCAGAACAAGCAGAGAGCCAAGAATTGGAGAAACAGCTAGCCATACCTGCAAACCAAGGCGTGCTGGAGGTGGACGACGACGAGTCGCTCCTCATCAGGCGGCCGAAGAAGGAAGTGGCCCACTCCATCGCCCGGCCAGCTGAGACGTGCTGATGAAGCTGAATTGAATGACCAGAGCGAGAGAGGAGGCCAGGCGGGTAGGTTGGACGGAGCGGAATAATGCAGGTGCAGCTAGCAGATATATATATGGATAAATTTGCTAGAAGGAAGAATGTAACAGTACCAAAAGTGCTAGTCACAATCCCTCTGATTAGAAGGGCTACGATTGGGGGGATAATTTAGATAAATGGCATCAGTTAGTGGAGAGTGTTATTACTTTCAAGTTGAATGGCCAAAATGATGTGTTTGATTGGAAAATGAGCAAGGATCAGGAGTTTACAGTCAAGTCGATGCATGTGCAGGGACCTAATGAAGGGTGAGGGAATAACAAAAAATTGTATATCTTGGAAAATAAAATTGCCATCTAAAATTAATGTTTTCATGTGGAAATATTGACAAAGGAAATGGAAGGGTGGCACTAGGTGCTGCTTCTACAATTTTGATAAGGATAAACACCTCTATTATTTGACCGCCATACGGCCAGGCACCAGAGAGAGGAGGGCGCAGGTAGGTCGGACGGAGCGGAGCAGGCAGGTGCAGCTAGCAGAGATATTCTCTGAGCCTTTATTCTCTGCGATCAGCTTCCATGGACCCATCAGCTCACGCATCCATATGACGCGCAGCCACACACGCCGCACCGCCAGCAACAAGCAGCACCTGATGCCTCATACTCGTCCTTGTGCTCGTGACCATGACCGATCCGTGCTCGCCCGAGTGCAGTACCACTCTCGTCAGAGCAATGCAATTGCTAAAACATTGTTTTGTTGACCTGCAGGACGCGTTTACTAGTTTTCAACGTGACCACTGTACGTGCCAGCTAGCTACCATTTGATGGTGATGCTATTTGTTTGTCTCTACCCTTCCGGATCTGAAGAATAAATGCGCGTGCATACGGTTCTCACCTTCTGACCACATAGTAGTGTACTGTCCAAACTTTTGTTAGAGTATTGCTCTACACTTCCTACAATATAATGCCTCTTAGAACCTTTTAGTGGATTTTACATGATAAATTATATATTAAAAGATGTATACTAATTCCGAGTGCTAAACATGCATACTTGGATCACGCTGCTTTGACTCTCTCGACCGCACGGCGCTCGAAATGGAGGAAGGAAGAAGAGTACAAGCAAGGGTAGAAAGGCTTTTTTGCACTAGTTTCATACTAAGTGTAGAATGACACATCATCATAAGATGAATTTGACGTAAACATGAAAGTCGAAGGATTGAATTGGCCACTCTGCAGGTTAAGGGATGAAGTTGATCCTTGGACAAAGTTCAGGGACCAAGATGCCTGTTGTCTATTTATATTATGATGAGACATGCATTTTCATTTTACGGGTAGAGAGACATGCATTATTTGTATGAATTAGTTTATCATAAGGTCAAGTGAAACAACACAACCAGCAAATTTGTGGCCATGAAGTCTTTTTTTACTCTTTGATCCCTGTTCTATCTGAGTAACAGTTGCCCCAGACCCAGAGTATTGATGATGTACTTTATCCATGTACAAACCAGTTATGCTTTTTTTCAATATACGAACAACTAAAGTTTTACAATCTTTGGCCTTTATGGAGATGTAAATAAACCTCACCATCTATGACCATAGTGACAGTGATCAGTGGGAACAGAATCATTTTGCCCAACAGTTACGT
Source organism: Urochloa ruziziensis (assembly GCA_015476505.1). Lineage (NCBI taxonomy): Eukaryota > Viridiplantae > Streptophyta > Magnoliopsida > Poales > Poaceae > Urochloa > Urochloa ruziziensis. The sequence continues at coordinate 56,446,229 of CM027118.1, forward strand.
GTCGACGTATCATATCAGTAATTAATAGATGTATATCGATCAGTAGGGATATCTTTGGCAAGATAAGCAAAGCAAAGCTGAAAAGTAGCAGGAATAGCACACTCGATCTGTCATGTCCATCCTAATTAATCTCTAACGACGTCGCTGATCATTTTGGCGACGGCTTCCATGGATGGCCGGGATCCGGCGCGTTCATGCAAGCATTGCTCTGCTGCCCTCGCGAGCTACAAAGCAAAACGATAAGATTCACAGTCAGGACCTTGACAGAATTTCGATCAGACATCGTACAACGTAACATATATATGTTGTGAGGGAAAAGGTCGTCGAGTAGAGACCTTGAGAGCTTCGATAGGTGGATACTGCGTGCCAAGCTCCGGGTCCATCCATTGCTCAAGTCTTCCTTTTCTCATCAATGGAGTTGCCTGTGAAATGATGTACCCGACACACAACATGCATGTAGCGTTTAGTTCCTTTGACAATATAAATAAAAAGCTAGAACGAGAGTACACAGCTGGCCAATAACGTACAAGAAGAAGAGAAGAGCAGGGGCTTTACTTACCCAATGCACCAGAGTATGTGGCTTCAACGTCTTGTCGAACGGCTTCCTCCCCGTCAGGAGCTCGAGCAGTACCACTCCAAGCTCCCGCCCAAAATATTTTCATCCATCACATCAAATGAGAATCTTTGATGCATGAAGTATTAAATGTAAACGAAAAAGGTGAAAAGTTATATGGATAGACCGTAAATCGCGAGACGAATCTAATGAGTCTACTTAATCCATAATTTGCAACAGTAGTGCTACAGTAATCGTCGCTAATTATGGATTAATTACCCTCTAATTACCATCGTTAGATTCGTCTCGAGATTTTCAACCTATCCATATAACTTTTCACCTTTTTCGTCTACATTTACTACTTTTAAATTGATAAAATCAAAACCCGAAATCTTTTCACGAAATGTTTTCGCGAACTCACGGGCCAAAGGTGTAGACGTCGTACTTGCGAGCAACCTTAAAGCCTGTCATTGCATACCTGCATGATGTTCTCCGATGACCAGTAACGATGTTATTAAGCCTGCTGGTCAGCCTATCATCAGAAAATTGCAGATCTCATGTAATCTATATATCATCTGAGCTGGACGAGGGCACGTACTCCGGCGGTTGGTACCCACAAATGGGCGTTACTCTCTTGTGGCTCAAGCGCATGTCTCCGCCCTGCTCACCCGGCGGTGGCGGCTGCTGGAACACGTTGTAGTCTGCAACCTTGGCCCTGAGGCCCTCGAACAGGAGCACCGTTGGTCGACCTAACGCCCCAGTGCGACACCGACACCAAAGCCGCCTCGTGCAGGTACTGGAGCCCCCTCGCCGGTTGCGCCCAGCTCAGCGTCACCGCCGGCCGGCTGCTGCCGCTGCCTGTCTGCGGCTCCCCCTTCGGCCTTGTACACGTGCCAATCATCAGTGGGTGGATTACACAAGAGTACTAGGAGACAACCTATGGGATGCTATATGCTTTCTCGCTTCAAATTATCGTTCGTTTGACTTTTCTGAACTATAATTTAGAACAGAGGCAATATATTTTTGCATACCGTGCAGGACGTCGTGGAGCGTGCCGGCTGTGGCGAACTCGAAGAGGAGAACGTGGAGGTCGGCGGCGATGGTATAGCTGAGCAGCCGAACGAGGTTGTCGTGCCTGAGCATGGAGAGCAGCGATGAGCACGTTCTACTTCTACCCGGTGAGCTTGGACACGATAAGCGTCGCGGCCATCCTTGCGCCATGCTTGGCGCCGGTGCCCTCACGAAAAAAATATGAACTCTGAACATGCGATGGGAATGGAGTGAGAGATTTTATGTCTAGAGAACCAGGAGGGGGCGGCTTATATAGGGGCAGGATGACTAAGGAGATGAACCTGGACGCCTACGACTATGGTAAGTTATCAATTCCTTGATTGGTTCCCACAGCTATGGTAATCAATCAAGTTGTAAAAGGAAGGAGACACCTGATTGCGTGATGTCATTCCTTATTTATGAAAGGAAACATTGATTCTTTATTGACGGACTTTATGGCAAGCAATCAAGTCTAAAAGGAAGGAGACATCTGATTGCATAGATGTCATTCATTTTTTTTGTTTGTAAAGAAACCTTCTCTAACTTTATGGTAAGCAATCGGATGCGACTTCATGGTAAGTAATCGGGTGTGGGTACGATTGGTGGGTAAGGAAACGCGCGGTGACAAACAAGAAAGAGGAGGGCGCGGCCGGTCGACCAAAACAACGGGGGGAGGATGACCAATCTGTCTCCCCCTGGTCGTTCAGGCCCATAATTTTTGAAGTCTTCTTCGGTGCTCCATACTACCCTATGGTAGTATGGAGTATGGAGGAATGAGCAATTTTGTAATTAGACTGTAATATAATTTTTTTATTTGAGCTCCTAACCTAAATGAACATATGTGTAAAAAGAAATAAATATATCGGACCAAATGAGTATAAAATAAAAATAATTTTTCTCATAATACCCCTATACCACTATATTACTCGATCTATACCACATTATATCACATGTTAAAAATATTTTTTTCTCATAATACCCCTATTCTACTATACTACTCGACCTATACTACCTTATACTACAGGTGAAGGTCTAGTAGTATACAACTAATTTGGACCGTCAGATCCTTTTATACTGGTCCTTTTTGAACACCAGTATAAGGTAGTACGGAGCACCGAAGAAAACCTCTAATTTTTTCCTGATTCGTGCTTCCTTTGTGAGAGGTACATGATTAATTTTTTATGTGAAAAACGGTTTTAATTAGCTCCTCTTTTAGATTCTTTGCGAGATGCGATCAGCTTCCATGGACGCGTCCAGGACGCGCAGCCACACACACCGCGCCTGATGCCTCATCCACGCACGGACAGATGCAAAGCACGATCCCACAGTCACGCAGCCGTCGTTGTGCGCGTGATCGCGATCGATCTGACGAGTAAATTTGTTTAATTCGCAGCAGGATGGCTAGCTGGATGGGGAAGGAAGCGTCGCGGAAATGTCTCTCATTTCCCGTTTGGGCAAGGACGTGACGAGTCGGGCACGGGGGTTCGCTCGCTGGAATGCTGGGATCCATCCGAAGACGAGTTCAGTATTTCACTCTCGGAGCAATGCAGGCGCAAAAGCATTTGTTGTTGACCTGCAGGACGCGTTTAGTTTTCAACATGACCACTGTATCTGTATATGTACGTGCCATCTAGTATGGTACTACTGCTACCATTGCTGGGTGTTCCATGGATAACATAGCTTATTTCCTGGTCAAGAACCAAGTAATAATAAATTGCTTTGACAACCTGACGTCCTAAGGCCAGTCTCAGTGGGAGTTTCATGGACACAGTTACCTAGACTGGAAACTAGGTAACTGTGCCAGTAGAGTTTCATGGAGATGAAACTCCCCTCACATCCCATGAAACTCCCCTCATAAATGACCCTGCCAAGTCAGCATTTTTGCTGATGTGTCGTATTAATTAATGCCATGAAACTCCCATTGAGACTGGCCTAAATAACGTAGCTTTCCTGGTCAAGAACCAAGTAGTAATTGTTTGGTTTTTTTTTTTTTTTTGAGGGCGTAATTGCTTGGATTGATGCGTGCCCATAATGTGGTCATTAGTTTTGTGCAAAGGCACACCCGTTGACGCAGGCTTGACAGTAGTCAGTAGAAGAAGGCTGACATCACTAGATTCCGTCTTGTGCAGCGTGCACACTCATGCTCAAGTTCTCAGCTCCAACTTTGGCTTCTTCTATAGTTGTCAAACATCTGCGCAGCTGGTGGTTCGATGAACTCGGAAACCACTCGCCCAAAGACTTCCAACCCTTTGATTCTCTGATCCGTGTTGGTGTCTGCATCATGTTTCCAATTGACAAATTCGTCAATCTCAAATTCATACATGATGACAACAACATTAACATGACTAGCTTCGTCTATGGATCCATTCCATGCCACCAAGCATCTAGAATAAGTTACTTTAGATGTATGAGTTTGTCAATAGGGAAAAGGTGATCGGACTCGCCGCTACCACCATATAGCGGTGGACGAGGGTCCAATGACCACGTGTGAGTCACTATCATGTTGGCATCATATTATTGATTTTTGTGTGATCCATATGGTGGCATGAGAAACGTTATTAGCACACCTTGGTGTGTGAAAATGATGATCTAGATATGAGTGATTGTGATTAATTAGCGCGGAATTGAAGTCACTACAATCTTTAGGATAGGATTTGAACTGCTTGCATATGTGGATAAAAGTACATTGATTCTCTGCTAGTATGGTTTGACAGTTTTTCGCCTAAGAAATAGAACTGGATGAAAGAGTAAGAGATTGCACAATACATATTTGTTTTCTTTTGTGATCTAACTTGAATATATCACAAATTAATCCATATAAGTTTCGAATAAAACCTATGATTAATAACAGCATTTAGTGGGTCAAATTAATCCATATAACTATGGATGAAAGTATGAAACAGAGCGAGTTCAGAGCAAAACTCAAATGCACACCCTGTCGACCTACCCAACAGCCAAATGCCACAAGCAATTTCATCAGCAGTTACACAGTTGCTGCTGCTCGTTGAATTTGTCACCATTCACTAGCGAGTGTTGCCACTGCTAGTGAATTCATCACTAGCAGACTTACTATTCAGGATCATGCATCTGCAAATCACATAAGAGACAGAAACTAGCTGTTCTCATCCTCCTCCCAATCTGAACAACTCTTAATGTCATGGGCTTAACCCGGAAACCATGTAATCCGCAAAATATCGCTTTGACGGGTTCCAACTTAACGGGCTGGACCAAACCGCTGAACAGACCTACTATGAACTACAACTTCAACCACTTGGAGCATATATGGTCTTCAATGGCCATATATGCTATCTTCTACCAGTCTAGGTCAATACTTATTAACATAATGAAAACCTACTTAAATCTTCTTTTCCCAGAATCATGCATCCGGGAATAGTTAGTTCGTCATAAACATTACGTTTACTGGTTGTGCTCTCAATTAGAACGACTCTGCGGGCCCATATCCCACCATGCCATGGCGGCAATCGTAGCTTAGTCCCTAACAATGTCGCTGATCATTTGGGCGACGACTCCCATCGATGGCCGGGATCTGGCCTGGCCATGCAAGCACTGCTGTGCTATCCTCGCGAGCTGCAGAGCAGAACAATAAGCTAGGTTCACATGCATATTGCCACGGTTAGGATCTGGCATTGGCAGGTTTCCAATCAGACATTGTAACGCACAATCATGTTGGCAGGCGGACGAGGTTGTCGTGGCTGAGCGTGGAGAGCAGCGACACCTGCTGCCTCAGGAACGCGTCCTCCCGAGCACCTTGGCGGCGGCGGATGTGCCGTCCGGCAGCGTGGCCCTGTAGACGAACGTGCCGTTGTTGTAGCGGCTGCCCTCGCTGAGGAGCCTCGCGGCCGAGAAGGACCGGGTGGCCTTGTTGAGGTCGCGGACCGTCAGCTCCAGCACGTCCACGGTGAGGAGCAGCTCCGTTCTGTCCACTGGATTAGCGATTGAGGAGAACAACCACGCGAGTTGAGACCGACGACAGCGGTCAAGTCAATCAAAGAATAAACGCAAGTAAACGAAGCAGCGATAGTGAAAGAAACAGCAGCTAGGCATTACCTGCGAACAGAGGCGTGGTGGAGGCGGACGACGAGTCGCTCTTCATCAGGCGGCCGAAGAAGGCACTAGTCCACCCCATCGCTCGGCCCCAAGCTGAGAGGACGCAGAGGAATTGGAATTGAAACAGGGAGATGAGGAGGCCAGGCAGGTAGGTTGGACTGGACGAACCGGAATGCAGGCAGGCCCGTATGACTTTTGACTTCTGTGAGCCTTTATTCTTCGCGAGGTGCGAGTGTGCGACAAGCTTCCATGGACCCATCACCTCACGCGTCACGTACGCAAACCGTATCCATGACCGCGCATGCAGCAACAAGCACCTGATGCCTCATCCATGCACGGACAGATTGCAAACACGGTCGCAGTCACAAGCACGTCGTTGTGCGCGTGATGATCGTGATCGCATCCGACGAGTAAATTTGTTTAATTCGCAGCAGGATGGCTAGCTGGATGGAAAGGAAGAGTCGCGGAAATGTCTCCATTTCACGTTTGGGCAAAGGACGTGACGAGTCGGGCACGGGTGCTCGCTCGCTGTCGCTGGACGACTCTCAGAGCAATGCAAGTGCAAAAGCATTGTCGTTGACCTGCAGGACGCGTTTAGTTTTCAACGTAGCCCGTGTTTAGTTTCCACCTAAAATTTTTTCACCCATCACATCAAAAGAGAATCTTATATGCATGGAGTATTAATTATAGACGAAAAAAGTGAAAAGTTATATGAATAGACTATAAATCGCGAGACGAATCTAATGAGCCTACTTAATCCATGATTTGCAACAGTAGTGCTACAGTAACCATATGCTAATTATGGATTAATTACCCTCCAATTACCATCGTTACATTCGTCTCGAGATTTCCACCCTATCCATATAACTTTTCACTTTTTTTTTGTTTACATTTACTATTTCTAAATCGGTAAAATCAAAATCCGAAATCTTTTCACGAAAAGATTTCGTGAACTAAACGAGGCCGTACTTTAGGTATGTGCCAGCTAGCTACCATTGCTGGTGCTGCTACTGCTATTTGTCTCTCCCCTTCCGGAAGAATAAATGCGCGTGCATACGGTTGACTTCTGACCACATACTCCCGGAAATAGAAATTGTTTTAAACAATGACAAGGTCTTCAAATTGTAACTTTGACTTCATATTTTTCCAAATATATTTATTAAAAAATAATATATTTATATTTTTATAGAAATACTTTTGAAATAAATCTATTCATATTGTCGGACTGGAACGGCTAAGTCTTGCCGTGTGCCCAGATCCACGGCACACGGCAAAGTCTAAATGACTTAGCCCTCGGCCGGCCACACAGTACACACACTGCACTCACACACCCCGCCGCACCGCCGTGCCGTCGCGCCGCACCGCCGTGCCGTCGCGCCGCGCCCTGCCCTCGGCCCCGCGCGCCGCACCAGCCCACGTGTGCCTGGCCCACGTGGCACACGGCAAACAACCCATCCCGGCAGCCCACCGTTAGTTACCTTTTTTTTGCCGTGCGAAACCAATTGCACACGGCAAACAAACGTGGCACACGGCAAAAACCTTTGCCGTGTGCCCGAGATACGGCACACGGCAAAGTCTGCTTTGCCGTCGTAGGGTTTGCCGTGTGCCATTTTGCACACGGCAAACAGGCTGTTTCCCGTAGTGATGAGTAGCTTCGTTTATGGATCCATTCCATTCCACCAAGCTTCTACTGATATTTGATTTGGTGTAGTGCAGTTGTGGGATATCTCTGATATCAATAGTGTGAGTAGTAGATGGGCTACAAGTAGGCATGGAAAAGTAGTATTTGGGGTTTGTGTGTTTGTTGCTCCCTCAGATCACAAATATAAACAGTTTAGGACATTGACAGTTTGACACACTCTACAAGGAAGGTGAGACTTTGACTGCAAATTTCTATACAAAATATATTATTATTTCAAATAGAACGAATTTATAATATGGATTTATGTTTCGTGATGAAGATCAAAGTTATGGAGTTCAAGATATTTATGGTAAAATTTAAAAAATTACTAAAAGTACCTGAAATTATTCATGTTTATGATTGGAGGGTGTATAAAATTAAACGGACTCGTCGTCTCGCAGACTATATGTTACAAGTGTATTCGACCAATTCTGGCTAACTACCTTTGTTTTGGGCTTTCTAGACCAACTGACGCGTGAACCTGGGCTGCATCATCTTGAGTTTCTAGCGATACCGGCAACTGGAGATGACAATTCACTGACTACCGGGAGGCGATAGATATTGCATTGGTCAGTCGTTTTTTTTTTTTGAGAATAGGGAAATAATCCGGCCTTAGCATCCACAACTGGATGGTTACTGCCCAACTTACAAAACCAAACTGGTCATAGACCAACTAAAGCCATCAGGTCAAACAATTCCAGCAGATCGTAGATCAGCTTGCATCAACACGTTCAGAGGCAAACGAAGACTAACAGAAAAAAATTATCTCTAGAAAATAAAGAAATACAAAGAGCCATAGTGTCCGCTAATAAGCTACTCCCTCCGTCCTTAAAAGAGTGTCTTTCTCACTTCTCGAGAAATTATTTTGATTAATTTTATATTAAAAAATATTAATATTTATGATACATAATTAGTACCATTGGGAAGATCTTTTAGTCTAGTTTTTTAACAAATTTATTTGAAGATACAAATGTTGTACGTATTTTCTACAAATCGAGTCAAACTTGTGACACGTACACCCAAAACGACACTCTTTTAGGGACGGAGGGAGTAGCTACTAATAAGTAATGAATCAGCTCTGGTTGTGCTGACTTCCCCACTCCAGCTACCTTTTGTGACTCTGCTGCTGCTGAGCAGGGCTGTGTTCCGGGCAGTGTCAGTGTCGTCGGTGTGTGAGCAAGTCAATGCTCTCTCGCTGCCTGCTTCCGATGGACCTCTGAAGTCTGAACCATGGTCAATTGCACGTTTGGTTGCCCCCTTCTTCGATCAGCGCTTTCCCTAGCAGTCACGGCAGTGGATGCGGCCGTGTTTAGTTGCGTGTAAATTTTTTCCACCCATCGTATCAAAGAAAATCTTACATGCATGAAGTACTAAATGTAGACGAAAAAAATAATCCATTACTTTGATGGAGTGTATGTCACGAGACAAGTCTAACGAGCCTAAGTAATCCACGATTTGCAACCGTCCGCTAATTCTTACTCCCTCCGTCCAGAAAGAATGCACTTCTCGCTTCCCGAGAAATTTCAGAATTTTAAGTTTGATCAATTACAAATAAAAAAATATAAATATTTATGATATGAAATATATATCATTAGATTCGTTTTCAAATGTAGTTTTTTAACAAATTTATTTAGAGCCATAAATATGAATGCAATTCACTAGAAACTTGGTCAAACGTGAACAACTTTAACGGGCACGCAATCCAACAAGCATTCTTTTTGGGACAGAGGGAGTAATTAATTACCCTCTAATTATCCGTCATTAGATTTGTCTCGCGATTTGCTGGCTAGATATGTAATTAGTTTTACCAATAGTTTACGTTTACTACTCCTAAATGGTAAATTTTCTTTGATGTGACATCCAAAAAATTTCTACTCTCGCATCTAAACACGGCCATATGGCTGGGGTTGCTCCTAGGCCAAAATTCATCGGATGCAATGTTGACAAATGTGACCTTCTGACTTTCTCGTATTCTGGAGTAGCATGAGAAACATACTAGAATTCTACACCAGACATCGTAATAGGGTTCGCATTATTAAATTTGTCGTTATTCATTGATTAATAATGCAATCTGATCCGTAAGTCCGGTCCTTTTTTAGTGTTGCTTTCACTTAGCACCAAGGTGTGAATTAGTCCCACCTACACTTTTGATAGCATGTCGACCCTCTTTCAAAAAAAAAAAAGAGTAATAGTCTCTAGTCTCTGCAACCAAACCAATTTTTTATAGAAAATGATTTTCCCCAGCTATACAAAATATATTATTATTTTCCCCAGCTATACAAAATATATTGTTCCCCACCAGTGCCCGAGAGACCCGGTTTGACACTTGCTGCTATCTCTCGCCGTTGACACTTGCTGCTATCTCTCGCCGCCTACGAGCGCCCCTGACGAACCACCTTAGAAATTCCTGCACTCCTGTTGACTGCTAGCCTGTATATATACGCGGCCACTTAACAATTAAGCAAACTGTGACTTGTTTTGCGTCTCGTATGCCCAAAGCTGCTGCCTGCCTTCAGCGCCCTGCGAGCAAGCTCCATTGTTCATCGCTGCTGCTGCTTGGCGTGTGGTCGGCGGCCATGGGTGCGAGCAGGCGTTGATTGAGCTAGCGCAGCCATCTACTTCGGCAAGTTCTTCTTCCCCGCCGGCTCGATCTGTCGTCCTTATTACTCCTCAGGCGAGCTTGGCTGGCCACACGCGCATCGATGCGCGCCATACACGCCGTCGCCTTCTGCCGGCCTAGCTCTTGCCGGAAAGCTAGCTTGATCGCTGCTGTCTGCAGCTGTGCTGCTGCCCCGTGATTCTTCTCCCCTTTGCGCGTGTGGACAGACGACGAACGAGCAAACCCAGCGTTACGTTGCCAAGTTGTACAACGGACTAAAATTTCTGATGCATGCAAGATGTGTTTTTTCTTTCTTGGAAGGGGCTCATGTGTAGTATACCATGTCTTGAACATATTCATGCATGCAAAACCTAGAAAATAGTCGGTTTATTTACATGTGAGCCAAGGAATACTAATGAAAATTAATAATGAAAATCATATCAACATCTTTTATCTACCATATATAATTTGGCCATTTATCACTTAAGTCAATATACATGCATCCACTGTTGGAGCATGAAAAAGACCCTGCTGTTTCTAAAAATATCGATTCATGGTACATGATTCTTTGGGCTCAGCCTGTCACTTCTAAAACCTTGTTAAGCTTTGCCAATGATCCCACATTGCAGCCCTGTCACTATCTTCTTGTTCGTATTTCTTAATTAATGTGATGGATTATTTTGGTGACATGGTCTACGAGTGGATCCAGAATACATACTGATTCTCATAATGTCAGGTATATATGATTTTATTAGCAGCATGCTTAGCACCAAGTTTGTTTTTTTCATGGCACAGATATGGAAGAAGAAGGCACATGGGAGATACAATTTCTACTGACAGGGCCCCCGAATGAGGCAAATTTATATGGATTTTTTGGAGGTATATCTTGTAAATTTCGTTGCTGTTTGTCCTGTTCAGTACTTGTTTAATTCGATTGGATTGAAACTAATGAAGCTATTTGTATTACAGGTACACTTGACTACTATGACTCTCTTCTGGTACGACTTCCTTTCAGATCTGATCCAATATATGGGATATTTGATATTTCCCAAACCACTTGAAATGTTGTCTTTTGCATTGTTTAGAGAAAACTTTGCAAAGTAGTAAATGAAATGTCGGCCGGAAACAGTAATGACAGGCCAGCTAGCTTGACACTTTTGTATTTTTATTTTTTATTTTCTTTTACTATAGATGGATTATGATGAACTGGATGCATTCAATGGGGATGGTGCAAAGGCAGTACAGAAAATACTTGCTGACCATGAAATGGAGGATTATCTCGAGCCAAGCATGCTAGGTACATTTTGCTGTAACTGCATTTGTCATCTTTTTTTGTCAACAATGATTTGATCACTTATTTACGAAACATATCAATATATAGTAATAAAAATTACTCTTCTAGTAAACAAACTAGACATAACAGTGTGATAAGTTTATGAAATTCGATGATACAGATTTGTGATGTCTAATAAAAAGGAACCTTCGTGTTCAGAGTGTAAAAAAGAGTTGGTGCAGTAGTAGAATTTACCAAATTTAGCTGTGCATGGGGATTCATCATTCATTTAATACTACTATATACAAAGCATGAATGCCCCACTAGTGACATATATATTGCAAATATGAACATATTGTTGCAAACATGAACATTGAATATTCTTCAAGGTTGTTTCTCAGCCCCTTGGAGATGCGGCCGTAGAGGAACTCGCATGAGAAGGAGATCACCATGGAGGGTAAGCATATCTAATTTTCTAAGTAAGAATGAAGTGCATATTTCTGATGGAGATGTAGAACAAGCTAGCTAGGACAGAAAGTTGACAAATTTGGATTTAGGTTGGTCTGTAAGAATCTATTTGGTTCATGACATTATTTCACCCAGACTACAAGAAAACTCGCTATCAGTGCCGGTCACACAGGCACTTAGTGCCGGGCGCTGTGACCGGCACTGATTTGGCGGCACTAACGTGCAACACATTAGTGACGGTCAATTTGACCGGCACTAACATGCAGTCATTCTGCACGACCCCGCTGCTGGTGTGGGAAGACAGTTTAGTGCCGGCTGGTATTACCAGCCGGCACTAACTCCTTTTTTTCATTTTTTCTTTTTTTATACATACTCGTATTTGTACTATTTGCGTATACTACGTATTTGTACTATTTGCGTCTACGTAGTATTTTGTACTATTTGCATTCGTACTACATTACGACGATATATATATATCACACTATTAATATTATATATATATATATATATATCTATATACATAAATAGATAGAAGTCATACTACAGAACATTTGAAAGATCCAACAAAGTACTTGTACTTGAAATATTACAAATAAGAAATTACAAGTACTTCATGCACGAGACATATCAATAGTCGTGAATACCCTTCTCAATTGCCACGACGCTTGAGTAGGGATCGGCATAGAATTCTCCGTCCTTATTTATGATTTCATCGAGCACGAATCCGCAGATAGATTCTTGAATTGCCCTGACCCGAGCTTCTTCGATCAGATCTTCTTTCATGGACCAACGCTGTAACATTTCCGGATGAAATCATGAGAACGAAAAATCATGAATTTAAATTAATTACCAGAATTGATTTTGCTCACGTACCGCGAATGTGGCCGGCATCATTTGCCCCCTTTCACTCACAAAGTTGTCGATCCATTCGCATACGTAGTATCCACACAAGTTGTTGCCTTGCTCCTGTCTCATGCACTGTAGAAAACTGGGTTATGGCATAGAATAATAAAATTTTTATTACGAATGACACAAGATAAGAGAGTTTGGTCATACCGTTTTGTCAGTCCTAAATTCTAAAGGATCGAGTTTGTCTTTTATTTTTAAGTGTTTGCTGAGGAAGCGAATCTATGCGTGCTTGTGTGCTGCTCTTGCCACCTAGATCCTAGCTTATATAGTGGTGCTGCGCTCTACCTATAGCAGGAAAGGAACCCTTGCAGCCACAAGAATGAAGTACCGTGGAGAGCAGCATCTAACCTCTGCCGTGTTTGAGGAGCAACTTCCGATCCAGCAGTTGATTGGTCATTTAGAGAGTGATCTTTCTACACGACAGATGATCACACAAATTAATCCTTCATGAACTCGTACTCACCGTACCATAACTAAGCTACCCAACAACGTAAAAGTATTCATTTCATAATTTTTCTGTGCAAACAAATGTATAGGGAACGTTTGTTGGGCGGGGGTGAGTGAAATTTTTCGGTTTTTCTGAAATAATGCCGCCTAAACTATCCCTCATGCGTTGGATCGGCCACGGACGCCCACAGGGCCTTCATTTGAATTGGTTGATGGCCAAACATTTTAGGTGGGTTTAGGTGGAACCCTGTCAAGTGGGGACGCTGTGAGGGGTACGGGAGGTTTTAGAAAAGCAGTTTTTTACCAATTGTTTTGGATCCTTATAGTATAGATATGGAATGATTAGAATGCACTAGAATATATCATATTTGACTAAAGAGCACCATTCTACAAAAGTATGGGTGGTTGGACCCGCTACCAACATCTCAATGGAAAAGAATCGTTCTACAAGGGAAAGGGGATTACACTGTCGCCTCGCGCCAGTTCCCGTGCCCCTGCCTCATGAGCCTCGAGGCAGAGAAGGAATCCGTCGCCTTGTTCAGCTCGCGCAACGTCAGCTCACGTGGGCAGCGGTAGAGGCGGCCTCCGCCCTACTGCCCAGCGAAATCAACAGCTCTTTTTTTAAGAACGTACGTAGCACGTTTTTCATTAAGCGGAAAAGAGTTTTACAACGAAACACTTTAAGAGAACCTTTAAAGCGCCAGGAGAACAAGCGAAAAAGAAGACAGACAGACTAACAGAAACAAACAACTACCAAACGATAAGAGCGACCGTAGGTACAAGAGCCACCACCTAACCCACCCAACCCTGCCAACCTAAATAAAACTAAACTTCTGATCCTGACAGCAAAACATCACCTACAACAAAACCTAAGGTCCTCCAACGACAACAGCAGTGGTAAAACATCTGCTAGAAGCAAAGACATGGCGGCCAAGCATCCGCCCGGAAGCAGCAGAGGTGGCCAAGCATCCACCAAGCGACGTCAAAGAAGCAACAGCAGTGGCAAAGCATCCAATGGACAAGAAGCGACACAAGTGGCAAAGCATCCACTGGACAAGAAGTGGCATGAGAGGCAAAACAACCATTGAACGACAGCAAAGCAGCCTGAAGTAAGCGAAGAGCGACAACACATCCGTCAACTGATAACGACCTAGACAACCTTGGCGAAGCAGATAGATAGGACCGACGACCCTTGATAGAACCCGACCAAAACCTGCAGGAAGAATGTACACCAGGGATACACGTACGTCACCGAACGATTAGCAGTCCAAGCCGAGGAGGCGCGGCGAGAGGGTCATGCAAAACGATGCCTTCACGAAGGGGGCGACGTCGACGCCGCCATCGTCCGACTGCTCAAGGGGAACAGTCCAAGTTTTCACCTAGCGAGATTGAATGGGTTTGAAGGCCAGAACAACGCCTCCAGCAAGGTTACTACGTCAAAGACGCAGCCGTTGTTGGCACCGTCGAGCACCGGGCAAGGCTTTCGCCAAAAGGCCTCCAAAGCCAGCTCACGCGACGAACCACTAAGGCTTGGATGCGAACCAGATCGATGGAATGGCAGCGGGAACCCATGGTGATGGTGAATCTGAAACACCTCTACCTCTACAGGAAATGAGAGCGGCGACCTTGAAGCACCATATCCGACCGTTGTCCGGTTGTCCGTGGGGGAGGGGGGGCACGTCTGCACCCCCATGGCAGGCTCCCCCGACGGCAGCAGTCTGCTGAAGGCGGCCGCGCGTGCCCCTGGGCCCAGACCGGCGGCGGTGCGGGCTCCTGGGCCCGGACCCAGCGGAGGGCGTCGCCCAGCCCAGGTGGCCCGAGGCCCAGGTCTGGCGGGGAAGGGCCTGGGTCCAGATGAACGCAGGGGAGCCAGCAGCGGGCCCAGATCCGCATCGGGGGGCTCCCATTGGCCGCCGGAGGGGCGGCGGCGGTGGCGCAGGCCCTAGATCCGGGGCGCTGAGGCCCCGGGTGGCGGCGGCGCCCCCATGCCCCAGATCCGCCCGCCGGGAGGCGGCGGCGCCCGCAGGGCGGCAGCGGCGGCCAGAGGGGCCGTCGGGGCCCGAGCCCAGTCTAGCCGCGAAGGAGGAGCTGGCGGCCAGAACACCTCGGACCCCAGCGGGTAGCGGCCGGAGAGGGAGGGCGCGCCCGAGCCGGGGAGACGCCGGATTTGGTGACGAAGACACCGCCGACGGGAGGAGGCAGACGACCGAGGAAAGATGACGACCTAGGGTTAGGGTTTCAGGTGGTGTGCGACCGGAGGAGGAGAAGGGTAGGGGAAGAAAAGGAGGAGGGGGAGGAGCGCGGGCCGCCGCCGCACGCCGGCAACGGCGGCCGTCGGGGACGGAGGCGGGGAGGGGCTCGGGCGGCGGCGTCGGGGTCCGCCCGAGCCGCCCGCTAGAGCCGAAATCAACAGCTCTTTGGGGGCGTGCACAAGAACAACGCAAAGTAAGCCATGAAACAAGCAGCGCTTGTCATTTTCTACAATCAAAATCAGGCGCAAGTGCAGCAAGAAGGACATGAGGATGGGGCACGAATTATGCATACCAGCTGCAGGCTCCGCCGGATCATCATTGGTGGACAGGTTGTTCTTGGACACGCACAAGCAGCTGCCGAGGACGCCAAACAGGGCCGTCTTCACTCTCTCCACCCACCCCATCTCCGATCCTGTGCAGCAGATCGAGGCCAGAGGGCGTTGTGTGTGCGTACAAGAAACAACACCGGGGAAGCTGGGGTATATATGTAGGAGGCGGTGGCACGGTGTGACAGTTGTACACGATCCAGTTTGGGTAAGAAGATGAAGATCAGCCGGTCAGGGCCTCACGGGTCCTCGCGTTAGCTGGCATTTCCGATCCTGGCTAGAGCACTGATGCGTCACTCTTTCTAATATAAGCCGCGTCTCAGACGACTCGTCTCTTCATCATCCCACCGACTCGAAAAACAACTTTCTCAGGTAAGCACAAGCCACCGACGAAACGATTGCAGCGAAAATGGCACTCGTGTCTATCTTTACTGTACCAGTCGACATTCTGGAACCGTCGTGTAGTTCGTGAACCCTTAATAATGCTGGTCAGACAAACCACGTCTCACACTCTCGATCAGTAGTCGTCCTCTAGGTGAAGATCATATATGATTATGCGTGCATGTTCACCATGCAGCTGCTTTGGTCGCCTGACGTCAGATTTGGGCCCTCCCTTGCCAAATCCACGTTTCCTCGAGCTCGGGATGGCCTTCACGTCGAGGTCTTCTCCGTCATCTTATCCGCCGCTAGCCACCTGACCTGCCCTATGCGGCGTGGATCTGGCATTCAGGAGCACGGCCGTTGCCCGGACCTGGCCCCCAGGTGGTGCGGCTGCCGCCCGGTCGTTTGGTCATCTTGGCTGCCGCCGGCCGTGCGATTTACCATTCTTTGGCATGGATCCTGAGCTTCTCATGCACGGTCGTCGCCCTATCCACTTCGTTGTCGTCGACACGGATCTATCCATCCCCTCTCCAACGTGGATCCACCATTCTCCCCGGGTGTGTCTGTCGTCGATGCTCCCTTTGTCAGCACGGGCCCATCGATCCCCTTCCCGGTGTGGACACGTTTCCTTAAGTGCATCCACCGCTGATGCTCCATTTACCCGGTCCAGATCTATCGCCCAGGCACGACCAGATGGTGGTGAGGCAGCCACTCGATCTGCCCCGCCATCACACCCGGTTCCTAAAACTGGTTGTGATGAGGGGAGTCATCAAAATTGCTATATCACAACCACCCCCAAAACTGATTGTGATGGTCTTTTAAATCGGGTTGTGATAATGGGTTGGGGAGTTGCGGTTATATATGTCACAAATAAAAGCATAGTGGTGTTGCATTGGTATTTGGTACATGAACTCGAATGACGGATGACCGTGGAGGGTGCAACGAAAAAATTCCTGCAACTTATGGTGGCAATTTCAATCGTCAACATGCATGAAGCCCAGGGACGGACGACCAAGAAAGAACAGCCAAGCCATTATTGATGGTGGAACTGAAACCTCTAGCACCAACAAGAAAGGAGAACAAAGACATTGATCCACAATATGGGATGGAACCGAAACCTCTAGCACAGACAAGATACGATGATATAATGAATCCATTGGTGAACAGAGCAAAAGCAGGGCATGAGATGAGTGAAATAGTACAAGCCAGTGCAAAAAGTTTGAAACGTGTACGCATATCTCAAGGTTGCAGTAGTGTTACGTACGAACACAGGTAAATGCACAATTGCGTTATTTGCGTATCAGCTGATAGAAGGTACGGTAATCTGCCAACCTAAACAACTGGAAGGGGGAAAATGAGAGAAGTACACTGTTAAACAAAATGTTATCTTCTTTTGGTTTAAGCCACAAAGTATAAGAAATAATAGCTAGGTTGACTTGAGCCAATTAATACCACAGTATGCCTAGGTCAGATAGAATGTTTTCCGAATTTATACCACCTGACTAAATTTGTGGATGTGTTTGTAGATTAATTACCAGAACGAATAATCTATCATATAAACTACTCGACTGATGTCAACTGTAAGTCCATGATACAACCAACATCTTTGGGAACGAACGACACGTGGGCTGCAACCATGCACCAAGCCTCCACAACTCTGGTCCGCACCCACCAAAGAGAAATGGCACCCGGCCGGGAACACGAAAAGGATAGGTGCAGGGGCGCTGTACCGGACCCATCAGCTTGCTCACCCGTATCTAACGCTGATTCATGTTAATTACCCTTTGATCTGGCTTCTGAGCTGCCTCAACTGGGTGAACTGAATCCCCAACCCAACGCTCCGGCCTCCGGATAACATCATGCCGGCTACTGTACGTTGACTGCTGAGACGACGGGCTCGATCTCCTGGGTGAACTGAATCCCCAACCCAACGCTCCGACGTCGCAAATATAGGTGCAGCTACAGCAGCATGCATCTACGAATCTATCGTCCAGCATCTGGCTGGGCCGCTCTCAACGACGGTCAAATAATCCACCAAGATCGCTGAACGTTGCTCCATTAACTCTTCAGAAGCTCCCTCGATCGGAGAATGAGTAGTTCTTGGAGGTGGCTTGCTATGTGCCTGGCTAAAGCAGCTCTCCTGCTAGCTGACCTTCTTGCATTGGTCACTGGCTCACTGCACATGCAAAGCGCGCACCAGGGGAAGATTCAGGCCAAGCGCCTGATATCACAAAACGGGGGCAGCATGGCACATGAGAGCGGCAGCCACGGAGTTTCGTGATGATGAATGTACACATGCAGAACCTATGCAGAACAGAGGTACAAACACTACGTGATAAATTTACTTGGTGATGAATTGGACCTTGCACGTATATGGAAGTACGTGTGCCTGATGGCCGGTCTCCCCTGCACAAGCGCGTACAGTACGTGAACTGTGAAGCTTCCTGGACGTTTCATTCAGCGTCTCTGCAGGGCAGGCGAGGACCTTAACTATGGACCTCCTATACGTGTTACAAGTTAGCCCTTGTAAGACAATAACTCGGATTTTAATCGTAGTGCAACAAGATATATATGTAGCTATTCCACATTTATTAATTGTTATTTTGCTAAGTTTGTAACATTTCTAACAAAATGCTAATTATGTATTAATTGTTGTTCCTGTGGTGGATATTCCACAGTTATGATACTTCCTGAACACCTTTTACAGGTGAGAAATTTTTTTTCACCATGCAATAATGGGCGTTATTAGGGTTATTTTTTGGTCAATTTCTTATACTACCTCTGTCCCAAAAAGAATGCTTGTTTGGGTAGCGTGCCAGTTAAAGTGGTTCATGTTTGACCAAATTTCTAGTGAATTGTATTCATATTTATGGCTCTAAATAAATTTGTTAAAAAACTACATTTAAAAACGAATCTAATGATATATATTTCATATCATAAATATTTATATTTTTTTATTTATAATTGGTCAAACTTAAGATTACTTAAGATTCTGGGATTTCTCGGTAAGCGAGAAGTGCATTCTTTCTGGGACGCAGGGAGTACTTAATTACCTACGCGAACATTGGTTGATTGGGATGTCATGTTTGGACCAGAGTCCAGACCTTGACTTGCTGATAGGTAACATGGGTTTTTCTGTCCCATCTCGATAGCTAAGTTTGATGTTGACACATTGATCTCTTTATATATTCTATAAAGTGGCATGAAAAGGTAAAAGATGCATGGCATTTCCACCCCCATCATGAAAAAGTATATAATATAATGCATGACTCAATGATTGTCACCAACAGGATTGGTCAATGTTAATTAATTGTTGTCCAACGTACGACGGAATGGATTCTGTGGCCCCGATTACATTGGTGATGCTGCTCAAATCAATTGGACTGATACCGGCAAAAAAGAAAAACAACACTTGGACTGATACTTGAACCAAAATCTAATGAGTAAAAATGACTGAAATCTATCCTGTGGCCCTCAATTATATAACAATTTTCCACGCCACTGCAAAGCTTATGGAAACCTAGCCACACTATAATCTCATAAAAAAGTAGAGCTGACATGAGCCAAACCTGGCCCAAAAGATCCAGATACGAGCGTCCCTGTCATATTTTACCTCTGAACTACTCATAACCTTTGCGTGGCTTGTGTTCTTCACTGCTAGTGCTCAACGCACTAAGTAAAATACCCACCTCTCCATATGCTTTCTTGACCGGCCTGTCGCTAATAAAGTGAGTGTTACCTTTACGGAGTTCTCATGTAGTGACACCAACCAGAACTGGACACGTAAGTGGCACTGGATTTGCCCGTTTTCTGGTCCCCCACTAAACCCAAGTCTTTAGACCATCAGTTGCCCAACTACCAGCGTACGGAGCACTGCAGAGTGCAGGGAGGAACCATCCAGGAAATTCTTCCAATCCCTGTACTACCTTGACCAGTGCCTCGTGCTGTATATATAGGATTCTCACTTGGTACTGAAGCACCCTGAACACGGCTTGCTTGGCGTGTTGCTTGCCTCTCGTGCCGATCGAGCTGCCTTCTTCTTCCTGCTGCGCGCTCGAGCATTGCCATAGAGCTCAGGTAGCTCCATTGCCCATTTCGCAGCAAGATCTTCTTCCCCTCTGCTCTCGTGCGAGCTCGGCCAACCACCGCGTCGCCCACATCGATGCTGTAGGGTGTTGCTAGCTTCCACCCAGCTCGCCGGCGGGATCGGAAGGCAATTAAGCTTCATCCGGCACGGCCTGCTGCTGTATTACCCCGTGATTCTTCCTCGCGGCTGGTGTTTGCGGAGCCATCTGACAAGGGTATGTACTTCTCTTATCACATATGCGTGCTTCATTCCGATCCATTGCCATTTTCATGTCTAGCTAGAACACACAAAAATTTGGATGAACCAATGAAAGGATGCCACTGATTAATGAAAAGCATACACATGAGAGTGCAGCCCCAAGCTGTTTTATATCTAGATGTAGATCTTATAATATGATTGCTCTCTTTCTTTATTTACAGATAGATATTGGTCTTATAATAATATATAGCCCCCCACCCCCCCCCCCCCCCCCCCCCCAAACCTAGAAAATAGGCCATTTGTAGCTATGTTATATAGCCAAGAGCAACTAACTAAAGTAGTACTCTTTTTGCTAAATAAAGCACGTCATATTTTAGATAAAATGCAGAGTAAATTGCATGTCTCCGTATGGTTACTCTCCTTTAGAGTCGCAAATATATCCTTGGGCATTATATTAATTGTGGCGTTAGGAAGATATAATTCAAATTAATATCCTTTTCTCTACACTGCCTTTGCTCATTTGTCATGTAACTCACCATCCAGTGGTGGAGCATTACACATCCGCTTCCTTTTCCCAAAAACATCTAGGCACATCATTCTCTAGGCTGGCTGGTCGCCTGGTCCCCTCTAAAACCTAGACAAGCTTGGCAATAATGGCCCCACATTGTACGCATGGTTTCTCACTATGCTTTTCTGTTTTTGACACAATGGATTATCCGCTTGGTTTCATGTGCTGTGCTCCGCTTGTACTTGACAATACAACATAGGTGTTGATTTTGTTTTACAACAGTATGTTTTGATTTTGTTTTTTTATGGCACAGATGGAAGATGATGGTATGGAGATACAGCAGTTATTGGCAGTGCCTGAGAACGAGGAAAATCTGTATGAATGTTTGGGAGGTGTGTTTCGTTGCTGTTTAGTTGTGGTACTGCTCAATATAATTCAACTTGTTTACTAAAATTAGCTAGTGAACTTGGTTATTTCTGTTGCAGGTGCATTTGGCCATGATACTCATCTGGTACGAGTTCCTTTCATATCTTATCCTATATGTGAAAAGTATCTGGTCCTTTCAGATCTGATACTTCACAAACTAGTAATACTTTCTCTCTTTCCAATATATAGAGTAGAAAAACTTTTGGCAGAAGTAGTAGCTAACACAGTAGCCTCTCGGAAACAATAATGGAAGTTTTCTTTTCTTTACTATAGATGGGATATGAATTTGATTCACTCGATCAGGATGGTGCAGCATCAGTACAAAAGAGATTTACTGACTATGAAATGGAGGATTATCTCGAGCCAAGCATGCTAGGTATATTTGTTTCCACCAATTTAATGGCTTTTACATTATTCCAAAGGCATACATTGAACATGTCCATTTTATTAAAAAGATACATCAACAAAATATCTTTACTAAAAAGGAATCATGCACACATGCATGTTAATTAAAAAAATGCTTTCAGGGTGTTTCTTAGCCCCTTGGAGACGAAGCAGTCGGAGAGGGAATCACATGAGGAGAAGTTCGTGGAGGGTAAGAATAATTTCTAATAATGAATCGTCATCAGGATCTATTTCTGAATCAGAGCATATAATGTTGTGAAAGGATGGACAGATGGCCAATTTGGGTACTCAGCTGTAAAAAGTAGGAGATATTTGGTTCATGAGTTCTCAACAAAACAAATCAAACCTTAAAGTTTTTTTTTGTTTAGGTCAAACTTATTAGTCTGTCTGTTGTCAGGAATGGTTCTATCATCATGCGAATGGATTTTGTAAAGTATTTAGGATAATTATTACGCCTTTTTTAGAATCATAATGCATAGTGGATTTGAATTTAAAATTTACTTTATTTTCAGCTAGAAGTCAGACAGCTATTTGGTTCACAATACCCTTGTACAAGGGGAGGTGGAAAATGTAGAGGCAGGAAAAACAATGACCATTGGACAGAGGATGAAATGATTGAACTGGTGGATGGTGTCTCGAGAAAAGGGATCGGAAGGTGGAGCAAGCTGAAGGGAGACTACTTCTCAACGTCGATTCGGACGGCTGTGCACCTCAAGGTACAGTACGTGGTCAGTTTATTGTATAACATGTCATGCCATGATATAAATAGATGTGTTTTTAGAACATGTTGCTTTGTTTATGCTCTCAGGATAAATGGAGGAACTTAGTGAGAGCTTGCAAGGCCAAAAATGCCTCCAAAAAGAAGGTGCGTGCTACCTGCATAACTTTGCGACTCATGATATATCTTTACTCTCATGTTGATTTAACTCCGTTACAGTTTGTTCCACGCCCACTACTGCAGGTAAACGTACAAAAGGCTACAGAGGTGGTTGTACAAAGATTGAGACACCGGATCTTAGCCTTAGAAGCCAAGCATCTTGGTGAGAAGTAGAAATAAATGAATCCGGCCGGTTCAGCAACCAGCATGCTAGTATTTGTAAATATTCATTAGCAGGTGGTCTAAAATTCACTATACTGTTTGCGCGTGCGTATGGCAGCCGTAAAGCATTGTAAAGTGATACAGTGTCTATCGTTTATGTGAATTAAAGTAATTATCAAACATGAGGATAGAGTATTAGGCTGCGTTTGGATGTAGATATTGAAAGGCTTGGTATTGAATTGAGTCTAATGCCAAAGCAGACTAGCATTGGAAATGAGTTACAATACCAAATCGGCTGTTTGGGTGGAGTTGATTTACTAGTTGGAATTCAACAAGTATCAAATGCGGATTCATTGTTTGGGCGTGCACATAGTGAAATTGAAATTTCACATCGTCTTCTCCACTGTCTGAGAGAAAGACGGCGCGCGGGCCTTGCTGCTGGAGTTGAGGAAGATGGCGCGGGCTGTCCCTCCGCCCTGCTGCACGCAGGTCGCCGCCATCGCCTGAAGGTCCCTTCGCCCCGCCGCGCGCCACCGCCGTCATCGCCGCCGCCTGAAGGTCCCTTTGCCCCGCCGCGCGTGAGCCATTGCCGGCGGCCGTCCCTACGCCCGTACATCGCCGTGTGAAGGTCCCTCCGCCCCGCCGTGCTCGAGCCGCCGCCGCCGCTGCCGCCTGGAGGTCCTGTCGCCCCGCCGCGTGAGCCTCCGCCCTGCCGAATCTGGAGCTCGAGGATGGGACTAGGGAGTTCGTCTGGCTCTTTTTTTTCTCTTCGAGGAGGTGAACGAGAGAGTTCGGGACGAATGCATCGCGATGTCGAGCGACCAGGCTCTGAATTGAGAAAGGGTGCGCGCAAGTGCAACCAATGCCGCACGGTATTGGACTACAATTTCGTTTCACAATTCCTTAGACATCCAAACGTTGGTATTGGTGAGAGCAAATTCCAATTCCGAATTGCACCTTCCAATGCCAACATCCAAACAGAGCCTTAGAGTTATTGCAGCCTGGAGCAAAGAAATATTATTGCACGTAAATCGACGGCTCCACTGTGTGATGTAACCAAGTAGTACTAACCATCCATAGCACGGACTGATGAAGCAGCATGCACCCGCGGCGAGCACGTGAAGGCCGGATTGATGCAGTGGCCTGGCCGCGTCAACATCCAAGCGTCGCTCTCGCTCGGCGATGCAGAGGAGAGGAGGAAAAGGGCGACGACCGACGAGATCTAGGCAGATCAGCCGCGCTATGCGATCTGATTTCCCATCCTGCCTAATCCTAACGTGTGCTCTCGTGTGATTTATGATTGTATTGTGAGACGGAGGAAGTAATATGGTTTTATACCTTAATTATAATTAATTAATAATAAAAATGCATACATAAGAAAATTAGTGAATTCATGCCAAATTATTGTTCTTTATACCAATGACTCACTTTTGGACCTTGAACAAATTCTTAAAGAGAAATGAATTCAAATTCTTGCTCTACACATGAAATATTAAATGTTTGAACTTGTAAAAGTAGTCTTTTGGAGTGAAGTTTAAAATTTAATTTGCCTAAACACTCAACTTTTGTCCAATACAAAAATGGAAGTCTTATCTACCTAGTTTTTAATGGTTATAAACTTGTTGTATGAAAATTTTGTTTGATTGCTCAAAAACATGGTCAAATATGAGTCAAACCCCCTGTTTTCAGCCTACCCTGGAAAAGTAGTTTTTCCAAAATATTTCGCCTTTGTAACTTGTGATTTCAAATATAGCGTTTCCGAAAATATATATGTAACACTCTCAAAATTAAGTAGAATTAATTTAGGGTCCATTTAGATAAATACTAGATTTATTAGGAAAATTATAGAATTTAAAAGGAAACAAACATAAAGAATAAACTATAAATAACCAAAGGGAAAATAAAAAGGGATGTTTCACTTGAGTGTCAAAATGAGTCTCTAAAACCCTAGGATAAATTTAGAAAAAGGTTAGGTTTAAATTTGAATCCAAACCCCTTTTAAAATCCTGTGAAATTAAATAGAAAAATGGTAAAAACGTCAAACGGGCCGCAACTCCCATCCCGGCCCAGCTCACCCGCCAGCCCACCAGCGAAGTCTGATTTTCCCCCTTAAAATCCTGGCCCCAATCGCCTTGTCCTCCTCCCTCCTCCGCACGGCCCGCGGCCACGAGGCCCGCATAACCCCCCTGCGGCCCAGTCCACTTCCCTTCGTTCGGCCCGCTGGCACCCGCGGCCCACCTCCCCTTGGCCCAGCTCAGTCGCACGGCCCAGCCGCGCGCGCTGACGCCGGCATGACATCACCCCCTTCCCCTTCCTTGCTCCTCCAGCCGCGCCGGCACAGCTCGCCGCCGTCGCTCGATCTCCGGCCATTGGCCGAGATTGAACTGCAGGATCCAAGGGCGACGCGTGTCGGCATCCCCACGTGCCACCGCGCGAGCAGAACGGCGCCGGCTACCCCCTGGCCAAGCTAAGACCCCCGCCGCCGCCATTTCCTCCGCCTCCCCAACCACCGGCATTAATGCCGCCTGCCCACGCCCATACCGGCGCTCCGTCCTTTCCTCCTTTCTCTGCGGGCTCACCTACGCCGCACGATCATGGATCGCATGGCCGAGACGAAGCTCCGGCGCTGGGAGCACACAGTGCCGCCACCGCCGTCCGCCGAGCTCGCTTCTCCGGCGGGTACCACGCGTCCGCCTCCCGTCGACCCTCTTTCCCCCTCCTGGCACGACGTGGCGCGCTCCGAGCCCCAGGCCGCCTATAAAAGGGAGGGCACCCCCTCCTTGCCCCGGCACAAGCTCACACCGAGCCGAGTCTTTCCCCCATCATGGCCAGGCCACCCCGCTCATCCTCCCTCCCCTTGTTGAGCACAGGCGAACTCGCCGTGCTCTCCTCTCTCTTCTGGTGCAAGCTGCGGCGCCGCCGGCGAGCTCTAGCACCGGCGGGGCTCACGCCGGCGAGCCGCGGCGGCGGCGCTAATGGCGCCTACGGCAGCGCTGCTGCCGCTCCCCGAAGGGGTACGCCGCCGGCCCCTCCCGTCACCGCCGTCGCCCCGCCGTCACCCCCCCCCCCCCTCTCCCTGCCTTAACCCCGACAGGCGAGCCCCACCACCAACGGCGTTACCCGACGCCGTTCCCTTTCCTCGCTGCCGCTGCCACGTGGGCCCGGCCGACGCCGTCAGCCATGCTGACGCCATCCCCCCGCTTCCGCCCACTGCCAGGTGGGTCCCACGAAACGCCGGCCGTGACCCGTTGCGCGCCTTGGCGCGTGGACGTGGTCCACTGGACCGCACACCCTGCCCCGCGCGGTCCACCGCGCCCACAGTTCCGGCCCATGGAACAGGGCACATGGCCGGCCCCACAAGCCGACGTCAGCCGATCCACCCTGCCGCGTCAGCCGCCTGAAAAATGCTACGCGCACCCGGGTAAGTGCACACACAATGTTATTTAGAGCCCTTCCACACTTCCAAAAATTCCCCAAAAATATCCAAAAATACTAGAAATATTCCTAAGCCTACTAGTGCCATCCAATCCTTTTTAGCAAGTCATTAGAGCCCAAATCCAAATAAGCTTCCTCCTAACCAATAGAAAGCCTCCCTCGGTGTACCCAGAAAATCCCCCTTCCGCTGTCCTAGCCTGATAAATTCCTAGAAAATTCCCATAAGTATTAGGGATTATTCTAAGCATTTTCATATGCTTAGTTCCCTAATATTTACATCCTAAGCTTAGCCATGCCTTAATCCACCCCAAAACCCCGCCGCTACGCCGACCGTGTAAACCCAAAACCCCGTCTAAACCCCGTCGTCCAACTGAACGTCCGTGAACCCCTAGGTTTCATTAAAACCTTAAGCCATCATGCCGCCCAAGAAACAGATAAGGATTCTCTAGAAATCCATACCGGTCATTCGGGATTTACTCATAGAAATCCTTATAATTCCTGAAATACCGATAATTATCATTCCAGCCATCTTCCAGGGAATTATTTAATAATTCTCTTCCAAATTCCCATCCTTTAATCCATTGGTTATTTTATATAATTAATGGGTTATTAATCCAATCTTCAGCCGTTATTCCTTGACCCTTAACAAATCCTTCAATCCCCGCCTTCCTTTCCATTCCTCCTTTTCCTTTACGATTTGATTGATGTATTGTTATCCTGATTGTTATTTTATGTGTTTTATCGATAGCATGACCGGGCCCGACGAGACGACGAAGCTCCAGAAGACCCGAAGCCCAGCCCGGTCAACATACGATGCACGCCTGCGTAAGGAACGACTAAGGATCGACAATGAAGGCAAGTCTCACCAATAATATCACCTTAACCATTAAAGTTTATCGTTCTTGCAGCATAAGCTATGAGGAGGCATCACGTGGGTGAATGCCTGGCTCCGCTGTAGTTGTAGGATGCTGATTGGGAGTGGAAGGAAGATCCCAAGGAGGGGATTCTGTCCTAGGAGCCACTCTGATCCCAGCTAAGGACCGGTTCATGGGAGAGTCTTTCCAATCCCCTGTACAACCACGCATGCCAAAAAGGTATAGCCTTCGGGAATACCTATTTATGTGAGGCCTTGACTCACACCCCACTAGTCAGCACTAGTAAACTGTCCCAAGGGGCCACGGTGGGCAACGGGTATGCTGGAGACAGCCCCAGACAGAGGGCTGGGACTGGTCGACACGGGTCGCATGTGACAGGGCTGGTAGGGCCCAAGGGCGATGCAGAGGCATGCCCTTTTATATAAGGTGCACCTATTCCCCGGGAAGGTCCTTTTGTGGACAGAATGCGATCCCTGTTTAGGCCCCAGCAGCACCCGTGGACAGAGCTAGTGATTGGCTGTCTAGAGATAGACGCCAGTGGACACGAGTCTCGTAGGTCGACGCCCGCCTTTCGCGAAGGTGGGAACAGACCGAATGCGTGGTAGATAAGTACAACCTCTGCAGAGTTAAAATCTATCTGGATAGCTGCAGCTCTCGGCATAGAGCCGATTTGGTCAAGCCCCCACTGATTAGATTTACTTTTCTTGCATGGGGAACCCGGACGGCAGGAGCGCCGAGGACTGGGTTCGGGGCTTGATACCGGGACTGGCAGGGAGGAAATGCCCCTCCAGGCCCAACCTTTACCATTATTTAATTTAATATATTATATTATTGAATTTGTGGGATTTGCTGGGTATTCAATTCTGAATACTCACTCTTGCCTTCCTTGTCATACAGGTTTAAGTCTCCAGGGCGAGAAGGTGCTACAGCCCATTCCGGTGGAGGAATAAAGTGCCTACCCGCTCTCCGCTAGCTAAAACAAACGGTGTTAAATCTGTATTTAAAATTATACGCTATTTACCTCTTCTGATACTAATCTGTGATAAGATCTGTATCAGCAACCGATCCAGGACCTGATACAGGTAATCAAGGGACGTCCCGCTGTGGGGTCCCCACAGGGTGGTATCAGAGCCGTAAATAAATTTTTAATACCATATGAGACAGTTCATAGGCATTAGGAAGCCATAAACCCTGTGTTCTACTCCTATTTTTCGAAATTTCTCGAAAAAATCCTTTGTCCATGCCCCTGAACTCCCTTTATTTCTTGCTTAACTCCAAATGTTACTCTGACAGGTATGGATCATGAGAATGAAGTTCGGAAGATGATCCGCAATACGGAGATTATGAGATGAAGATTGCCGAAAGCAAATGCTGCCGGAGTAACTAGAGATCTAGTTGTAGAATGTTCTATTGGAAATAAGCCTATGACTTCATAGTAACGTACTTTTGATTGTATATGTTTGATTAAGCCCCGGATAATAGTTCTTCCCCCTTTCCATATAATAGATATGGATTTGATTGGTAGTTGATTGTAGAAATGCTGTGGAATAGATCCACTCTTTCCTTAAACCTAAGGATTATCTATAGCTCTTTGTCCTCTAACGTTATCAGTCCAGTCAGAGCTCAGAAATGAAGAAATTTTTGGAGAATAATTGCTCCACATGTCTAGAATGGAATACGGGATCTAATCCTCTTAAGTGGGGTAGGTTCTGAAGTCGTCAAGACATCATACTCGAGAATCATACAAGATTGGTTAATGTGAGTCACAATATACGAACTCCAGGGAAATACGGAGTAGTCACGGGAATAGTATGAGACAAGTTTACGCTATGAATGTGACAAGGCTTAAATCCCTGAGTAAAATCTTGGAACAGAAATCTGCGAAAGCCGAGGAAACCAATAACAAGATATAAGGATTTCTTCTTCGAAACTTTAACCTCTCAGTCCAGACGTCCCTAAACCACTAGCCAAGAAAGCCTACCATTTCCCCTACTAGGGTCGACCTTATCCATCACAAATCTTTTCCGAAGTAGCCAACGATTTCCTTGAATTAGGACAGGCTATATCCATAAACCTCATAAATCCCTATCAACCCTTAGACCACCCTCACTCATAGCGTTCTCAGAAATCCTATTCCTAAAACACCAATTTCAAAGAAGCCGAAGAAATAGCCAAAGTTCTGCATCTGGAAACATACAAGTTTCTTTGTGGAACTAGCTTCTCTTCATCATCACAAATTTCGAACAAAGCCGTCCTCAGTCCCTTTGAAAATTCGCCTCGGTCCAATCCTTCCGAGGTAATCGAAACCCCAATCCATCAAGCATGCCAACCGGCGGACGAGCCGACGCATGATAAGCGAAGGTTCGTCATTTACGTCTCTTGAGAAAAATTCCAACACCATTTCCCCAGATAAATCCACCTGGATCCCCGATCTTTCCATAAACCTCTGAAATTCTGAGGGGATATACTCACTTTCCCCGGTATCACCTTTCACCGTATCATCCACCCCACGACATTTCAAGGAAAACCCGCCTTCCTTCACTCACAACTAAACCAACACTCCATCAAAGCACCCTGATCACTGGCCACCACACGAATACAAAACCATTCCTTTCTAAGAAGTCATTCCGTTCCTTTACAGATCATTGAGACATGCAAGCTTTTCTAAGCCTGCCTCTCAATCCTCATCCATCCATGGGAAGCTCATGACCATCCTAGAAATATCACCCCGCCCCTAACTTGATAATCGTATCCATTCATTCGTCTATTCTCCGCCATTGGGCATACACACCAGGTTTCACCGATCGTTAAGGCATGCAACTTCCGTAAGAAGATGCTCCTCAATTTCACTCCAACCACTCACAAATTCGTATCCGTAATCATCTCAACAAAATTTTCCCCCGCTATTTCCCTTGATGATAGCAACCACTTCAGACTTCCAGTCAATTTTCATAACTCGTCCTGACCCTATACACACCCAAAAAGGAAGCCCTTCCTTGCCTAACAGCCTCCTCACACCAGGTCATACAAAGAAATGACCAATCAAGCTCATAATCTTGAGCTGACCACCTCATCTTCCCACTCTATAAGGAACCTTCAGCTCTTGCCATCCTCCTACAAAGAAGTCCATGGTGAAAGATCCAAGAAAGCAAAGGATATAAGGAATGATCATAACACGAGAATGGATCATGATTCAGGAATAAAATGACCGGGTGATTTGACAAAGGAATTCCCAAACCAAGACTTGGGAAAAAGAAGTCACCAGCAACCCCGGATAAATCACCATGATCCAGGAATATGATCAGGATCAATCGCCGTATAACCACCTAAATTCTATAGTTAATGAACCTACCAACCGAGAAACCCTGAACCACCGAACCCGAGCTACATCCCTAGGAAACCCAAGACAGCTCGCTTCGGGTAGAAGAAATCTTGGTGGAGTAACTGGGTGATGTGGCAAAAGAATCACCACCCAAAATCCGGAAACCAACTTCCACTGAGACATGGTTAGTAAACCCTCCAACCAATGGACCCTAACCATCCCGTCATCCTGGAAGGAGACACTTCTCAAAATACCAGAAGAATCACCATACCAAATTTTCTGGTGAGAAGTGGTCACCCAAGGTTACCACTCTTGGATACCTTGTTCTGCTTGGTAACCCCGGAATTTTATTTATAAAATCCTTTCAGGAAAGACCCGAGCAGCTACTACTTTAGTAGCCATCAAAAATTTTCCCGAGCACGGAAGGATCAAAGCGGCAAAATACTCGCCATCGGGAAAACCTGGGGTGGAACTGATACTCTCAACAACGAATGATGAGAGTTAATCCAAAAAAAAAGAGACCCAGGTAAGAACCATTCCATGACCAAGAATAGGGCAGGTGAAGGAGTAGTAAGGTACAACATGGATACATCCAAGTCAAGGAAACTTGGATAAGAAATTTGAATAAAGCCCCTGAGAGGGAAAGGGAATCCGAGGATTTTAGACACAGAAATCTGAGAGATCCGCTTGGAAAGGAAAACCTCGGATTACAATCACGGAAATCCTGAGTTGATTCTTTTAAGTGGGGTAGTAACCCAAATGAAGAAAAGAATACTTGACCTCAAGAACTTGAGGATTAAAACAACTCAGGAAAAGTAATTCATCAAGTCACCGTAAGTACGACAGAAATTGATTGGATATCTTCGGGAGTAATGGAAGTGAGCATCGACGATCGTACTCCCACGTATGGAAATAAGAAACAAATCTTAAAAGGAAAAAGAATTTGAAGTTTGAAAGAGAAGAAGAAATTTCTTTCAACAAATGTTGGAAATCTTTGTTGTCGACTAAGGAAAAGTTGGGTAAAACCCTAGTCTTCTTTCTAGCCCTAAAATCTCGGGACGAGATTTCTTTAAGTGGGGTAGATCTGTAACACTCTCAAAATTAAGTAGAATTAATTTAGGGTCCATTTAGATAAATACTAGATTTATTAGGAAAATTATAGAATTTAAAAGGAAACAAACATAAAGAATAACTATAAATAACCAAAGGGAAAATAAAAAGGGATGTTTCACTTGAGTGTCAAAATGAGTCTCTAAAACCCTAGGATAAATTTAGAAAAAGGTTAGGTTTAAATTTGAATCCAAACCCCTTTTAAAATCCTATGAAATTAAATAGAAAAATGGTAAAAACGTCAAACGGGCCGCAACTCCCATCCCGGCCCAGCTCACCCGCCAGCCCACCAGCGAAGTCTGGTTTTCCCCCTTAAAATCCCGGCCCCAATCGCCTTGTCCCCCTCCCTCCTCCGCACGGCCCGCGGCCACGCGGCCCGCATAACCCCCCTGCGGCCCAGTCCACTTCCCTTCATTCGGCCCGCTGGCACCCGCGGCCCACCTCCCCTTGGCCCAGCTCAGTCGCACGGCCCAGCCGCGCGCGCTGACGCCGGCATGACATCACCCCCTTCCCCTTCCTTGCTCCTCCCAGCCGCGACGGCACAGCTCGCCGCCGTCGCTCGATCTCCGGCCATTGGCCGAGATTGAACTGCAGGATCCAAGGGCGACGCGTGTCGGCATCCCCACGTGCCACCGCGCGAGCAGAACGGCGCCGACTACCCCCTGGCCAAGCTAAGACCGCCGCCGCCGCCATTTCCTCCGCCTCCCCAACCACCGGCATTAATGCCGCCTGCCCACGCCCATACCGGCGCTCCGCCCTTTCCTTCTTTCTCTGCGGGCTCACCTACGCCGCACGATCATGGATCGCATGGCCGAGACGAAGCTCCGGCGCTGGGAGCACGGAGTGCCGCCACCGCCGTCCGCCGAGCTCGCTTCTCCGGCGGGTACCACGCGTCCGCCTCCCGTCGACCCTCTTTCCCCCTCCTGGCACGACGTGGCGCGCTCCCGAGCCCCAGGCCGCCTATAAAAGGGAGGGAACCCCCTCCTTGCCCCGGCACAAGCTCACACCGAGCCGAGTCTTTCCCCCCATCACGGCCAGGCCACCCCGCTCATCCTCCCTCCCCTTGTTGAGCACAGGCGAACTCGCCGTGCTCTCCTCTCTCTTTTGGTGCAAGCTGCGGCGCCGCCGGCGAGCTCTAGCACCGGCGGGGCTCACGCCGGCGAGCCGCCGCGGCGGCGCTAATGGCGCCTACGGCAGCGCCGCTGCCGCTCCCCGAAGGGGTACGCCGCCGGCCCCTCCCGTCACCGCCGTCACCCCCCTCTCCCTGCCTTAACCCCGACAGGCGGGCCCCACCACCAACGGCGTTACCTGACGCCGTTCCCTTTCCTCGCTGCCGCTGCCACGTGGGCCCGGCCGACGCCATCAGCCATGCTGACGCCGTCCCCCGCTTCCGCCCACTGCCAGGTGGGTCCCACGAAACGCCGGCCGTGACCCGTTGCGCGCCTTGGCGCGTGGACGTGGTCCACTGGACCGCACACCCCGCCCCGCGCGGTCCACCGCGCCCACAGTTCCGGCCCATGGAACAGGGCGCATGGCGGGCCCCACAAGCCGACGTCAGCCGATCCTGCCGCGTCAGCCGCCTGAAAAATGCTACGCGCACCCGGGTAAGTGCACACACAATGTTATTTAGAGCCCTTCCACACTTCCAAAAATTCCCCAAAAATACTAGAAATATTCCTAAGCCTACTAGTGCCATCCAATCCTTTTTAGCAAGTCATTAGAGCCCAAATCCAAATAAGCTTCCTCCTAACCAATAGAAAGCCTCCCTCGGTGTACCCAGAAAATCCCCCTTCCGCTGTCCTAGCCTGATAAATTCCTAGAAAATTCCCATAAGTATTAGGGATTATTCTAAGCATTTTCATATGCTTAGTTCCCTAATATTTACATCCTAAGCTTAGCCATGCCTTAATCCACCCCAAAACCCCGCCGCTACGCCGACCGTGTAAACCCAAACCCCGTCTAAACCCCGTCGTCCAACTGAACGTCCGTGAACCCCTAGGTTTCATTAAAACCTTAAGCCATCATGCCGCCCAAGAAACAGATAAGGATTCTCTAGAAATCCATACCGGTCATTCGGGATTTACTCATAGAAATCCTTATAATTCCCGAAATACCGATAATTATCATTCCAGCCATCTTCCAGGGAATTATTTAATAATTCTCTTCCAAATTCCCATCCTTTAATCCATTGGTTATTTTATATAATTAATGGGTTATTAATCCAATCTTCAGCCGTTATTCCTTGACCCTTAACAAATCCTTCAATCCCCGCCTTCCTTTCCATTCCTCCTTTTCCTTTTACGATTTGATTGATGTATTGTTATCCTGATTGTTATTTTATGTGTTTTATCAATAGCATGACCGTCCCGCATGATAGTTGGGTGAAGGGATCAATCCTCGCAGTGGCCAGCTGCATATGCTGGTCCATCTGGTACATCATGCAGGCGTCATCCCTGAAGAGGTACCCGGCGCAGCTCTCGCTGACGGCATGGATGTGCACGGTTGGGGGGATACAGTCAACTATTTTCACGGTGTTCATGCAGCACAAGCCGGAAGACTGGCTCATCGGCTTCGGCCTCAAGTTCTGGTGCATCGTCTACTCGGTATAGCTTTCAAGACGCCAAATTAAAACTATCCCCCATTTCACAGCTATGTTGCTCAAGGCTTGTGAAACCTGAACATATATGTGTGTTTTTCAGGGACTCGCCTGCAACGGCTTCACTGTCTTCGTCCAGCTGTGGTGCACCGAGAAGAAAGGCCCCGTCTTCGTCACCATGTTCAACCCCCTCTCGACCATCATGGTGGCCATCCTGGCCTACTTCATCTTCGGCGAGAACTTATACGTCGGAAGGTATACAGCTAGAAATGCATGGTGTTGTTGTGTTACTGCTAGCTGAAGTTTAGTGTTCCTGTGATTTTCTATCTATGACTGAATTCTGATGTTTTTGGTTGATGTGCAGCATAATCGGAGGGGTGATTGTGATTCTGGGCCTGTACATGTTGCTGTGGGGCAAGGAGAAAGACCAGGAGCATGGCGCGAGCAAAGAGCAGGAGCTTGACCATTATTTAATTTAATATATTATATTATTGAATTTGTGGGATTTGCTGGGTATTCAATTCTGAATACTCACTCTTGCCTTCCTTGTCATACAGGTTTAAGTCTCCAGGGCGAGAAGGTGCTACAGCCCATTCCGGTGGAGGAATGAAGTGCCTACCCGCTCTCCGCTAGCTAAAACAAACGGTGTTAAATCTGTATTTAAAATGATACGCTATTTACCTCTTCTGATACTAATCTGTGATAAGATCTGTATCAGCGACCGATCCAGGACCTGATACAGGTAATCAAGGGACGTCCCGCTGTGGGGTCCCCACAATATATATCATGAGATCTGATATGTTTGTTCTGTCGAATGATCGCCTTGTCATGAAAATAATCCAACTCTAGATAATTTTAAAACGCATCCAAATAGAGCCAAATCGAATAGAGTTTTGAACTCTGAAAATTTCAGTTAAGGACCCAAATTTCGCCTGACTTTCGAATCTTATATCTCTCAAACGGTTTCGAATCATGAAAACTTGCAATGATAAAAGATTGTCTATTTCTTGTCCTCTCCAACTTTTCTTTTAACCGATTTCGAATCTTATATCAACTCGAATTTTGTTGACTTCGCACGGCACTGCAAGTTCCACTGACCGACACCGAGCAGAGCTCGAGCACCACCTGGCCGCCGGCCACCGGCCATCTCCGGCCACCGCCCTCGGCGCCCAATCCCGTTGACGCTCCCTCCTCAAGCCGCACGCCACCCTCACCGCGCCGCTGACCTTCCAGCTCGCGCCACGCGGCCGTCGTCG
Source organism: Urochloa ruziziensis (assembly GCA_015476505.1). NCBI lineage: Eukaryota > Viridiplantae > Streptophyta > Magnoliopsida > Poales > Poaceae > Urochloa > Urochloa ruziziensis. The sequence continues at coordinate 56,481,493 of CM027118.1, forward strand.
CCTCAAGCACCGCCGCGCACCACCAACCAACGCTCGCGCGGCCACCGCCCCACGCGCCAATGGAGCGCGAACCTTAGCCTCGACGCGCCAATGGCGAGCCTCGCCCCCTCCCTCCTGCGCCTATTAAAGGCGCTGCCCGAAGCTCTCGCCGGCCATTCCCATCCCCACCATCATCGCCGCCGGGCAGCTACCTGACCAGCTTCCACTCCGACCTCCCTCCCTCGCGTCCAAGCTCACCATCGCCCTCCCCTACCACCACTCCACCTAAGCCAGCTACCACCGCCATCGCCATCGCCGGAGCCGAAGCAGAGGCAACCGCCGCCGCTACTGCTCCGCCGTTAGACGCCGCCGGCCCAATATCCGACCCCGAGAACTTCAAAAACAGGTATCTGGTGAGCCCCCTAGTACTCCCCGTGCACTCTTCTGAGCCAACCCCAGCCGCACCTCGCCGGAATCGAGGCCGCAGCGCCGCCGGCCGGCCCGAGGGCGACATTGCGAACGATTGAAAGTGTGTAGGGCCCTTAGTGTACGAATGCAGGGATGTATTTCTAAGAAGTGAAGAGATCTAGGGGTCGTTCTGTAAAGTTTGACTCCAAACTTGTAAAATCGTTAACAAATAACAAAAAAAACATAAAATTCAAACTAAATTTTGTCGGGTTTCTGGAAAAGGACACCCATATGTTTTATTGTTAGTTTTAAGAATTAAAATAAACAAAGGTTTTAGGCCAAATGCTAGATCTCTAAATCTAGAACTGTTGTTGGGATGATCTTCGGATATATTGTTAAGCATGAAAAGTTAGAGCATGTTCAACAATCTCTTTTCCTAATTCAACTACCGCATTGGAAGAGTTGGTGAAAAAATTATGCTCTAACATCCCCTCCCCCCCCCCCCCCCCCCCCTCCCGCTAATGTTCCCTTTTTCGTGGGACAAACCGATAATCCATCTAAATATATGGGGGAGTTGTGACTCATCCCAATGTAGTAGTTAGATTGGGATAAGATTATTGGGAACTGTAAAAGCAACTCTCCAAATAACAATAGAACAGATATTGAGACAACCCTACTAACTAATTATTGGGAAAGATTTATTGAGAAACTGTTGGAGATGCTCTTAGGCATTGTGTAGAAAGGTTGCGCAAAGATCTGGCCAGTGTCTACAGTTTTTATTTTGTACAAGTTCCTCTCCGTTTTATGGTAAAACAATTAATATAATTTTTGTACTGCAAATGGTGCCAAACTTTTTACATAAGGTTAAACTTTATAAATGTTAGCTCTGGAAAAAGTTGAAACAAAGATAACATATTGTACTAGCTCAAATCAATGCTAACTGGTTAAGGGTGTATATTTTATTGGCATAGCTATACTGCTCAAAATAATCTAATAAATTCATAGTGAATAGTAAGTGGCCCAAACTTGCTCTAGTATGGCTTTGTTGGGTTCCACCAAATTCATTCCTAGTCGGGCCGATAGTGGTAGTAACAAATCTATGATAGTTATAATAAGATATCGGGATTTATTCTGGACCAAAAACTAATTTACTCGTGATATGTATAGAGGTGGGGAAACAATCCGGATCTTTTATTGTACATATCATGAGTAAATTGGTTTTCGATCCTGAATAAATCCCTTTCTTTTATTGTACCTATCATGATTTTATTATTACAACTATCGTTTCTGGCAAGAAATGAATCTGGTGGAACCGAACAAACCCTAAAAAGTTCACAGTACGATTCAATCTTGTTTCTGACAGCTTCCGATTGTAGCAATTTTAGTTTAAAATGTACTTAACTAAAAATTCCATAAAAATCACGGAATATCTACCATACTGTAAGCTACTTGCCCAAACTCCTCCACTTAAACAAGTCCATAAATCTTCTGAAACAAAACTGCTAAGTCATTACTGGAATAAACAAAAAGGTCTATAATCTTATTCATATGCATATTGTGTAGAAGTGAACGTTGCCGACGGTACATACGAGCTCACATCCATCCCACGTCCATCTAAGAAGGTTGTTCCTAAAAAGGTTGTTCCTAGTACAAATACCACCTATGCGCTACTAAAAACACAATTTAATTATTGATAAACTTGATAGCTTATATATGGTTTTGTAACCGAGCTGCTAAATGTCTTGTACACCTTTGCTCTTCCCTTTTTTTATGGACTTGTGAAGAGACCCCTAGTTCATGCTCTAGGCTTTCAGACCTTTTGTGTGGTAGTTCTATGATCATTCGAAGATCGAGTCAAAGTTCTTAAAATTTCTATGCCTCTCTCCCATTCATTTGATCGCGTCCAACATCTTCGGTATAAAACTCGTTATCCTTGGCTGCTCAAGCCACTTATTCTTGTTCTATAAACATATATTCTTAACCATCGCTATCGCTATAGAACGAAAACTACTAGGAAATCAAGGATGATGCTTGATGACCAAAACTACTAGGAAAAAGGACGCCGTTTATACTAGTTGAATAAAAGAAGAAATAAAAAGGGAGTACAAATTAGTGGTTAGAGCATCTGAGTGGCACCTAGTAGACCAAGGTTTGACACCCCGTATGAGAGAATTAAATGAATCTCAAATAAAAAATATTATAAAAAATAGGTGGGGATTCCCTTGCTAACTTCAGTAAAAAAACATTTAGTGGACAAATATTTCAAGAGTAAATACATGCTCTGAAATATTTCTAAACTGTTGATGTCGAACACTATATCTGGCATAATAATAACTGGAGCAGTGCTCCCATATTTATTGACTTTTTCCCGTAACATTTGACCATTCATCTTGTTCAAAATATTGTTGTAAATATACGAAAAGGAAAGTCAACTCAAAATTCACTCGATGATAAAGTAAATCACAAATAAAATAAATGATGCTTGCATACTTTTTGAATAAGACAAATGGTCAAACATTACGAAAAAAGTCAGTAAATATTTTAATATGGAGGGAGTATGTAAAAGAATTTAATCCATCCAAATTTTGTTTAAATATAAGAATATAACCTTCGGATTGTGGACAAATTGTTTTTATGCACATGCATATTTAACTTTATGTTTTTCCCTTTTCAAGGTGCTGCACGTTTAATTGTCTTTTTTTTTTCAAGATGCACGTGCATGCCTTTCAATAAAAGTTAACATAATTTACTCTTGCTTAGGCCAGTCTCAGTGGAGACTGTCATGATCATTAAATATCATGTCACATCAGCAAATTTGCTGACATGATAGAGTCATTTATGTGGAGAGAGAGGAGGAGTGTCATGAAATGAGAGAGGGAGGTCATCACCATGACACTCCGCTGACACGGTTCTCAATTTTTCAATCTTGGCAACCGTGCATGACACTCTCCTCGGGGCTGTGTTGGGACCCAGGTGCTAAACTTTAGTAGGTGTCACATCGGACGGAGTTGGGATGTCGGACGAAGTTTTCGGTTAGCAATAAAAAAACAAATTACAGATTTGGTGAGTACTCCATGAGACAAATTAATTAAGTATAATTAATTTGTCATTAGCACATGGTTACTGTAGCACCACATTGTCAAATCATAGACTAATTAGGCTTAAAAAATTGATCTCTTAAAATAGTCGCAATCTATGTAATTACTTATTTTTTTAATTTATATTTAATACTGCATGCATGTAAAATTTTCTTCGATGTGATAGGTGCTAAATTTTAGCACTAGGAATCAAACGGGGCCTGGCCTCAAATCCTATCACCAGCTTATTTATTTATAGAAAGTTAAATATCTTAAAACAATTTTTTATTGATGTAAAGTCACTTCCACTCCTTGTATCGTAGGCTCTAGTCTGCAGTTGCCTACTCTACATACGAGGGAGGAGAGGGGTGACAAGTAGGGCCATTTGTCATAGAGAGATAAAGATAGAGGAAAAAGGTCATTTCTATATGTGGGTCCCACGTGTCAGAGTTAATTTCTAACCGAAGTTGGATGGAATGGCACGTGGGTAAACAAAAGTTGGGCTCATGGCACACAGGTGTCTCCAAACTTTTTTTTTCACACAGGTAAGCCATAACTTTCTTAATGGCACATGGGTAAAAGAGTCATGATTCCCCTTGCTGTGGAAGCTGGCTTTAAATACTTCAGTCCCAGTTCCTCTCGTCTTGGGGCTGCTTGATCCGTTATCTTCTCTACGCGCCTCGCTCTCCTCTCTGATGAGGTGAATCCCCGGCCAGCCACTGAGCCTCCCTCCAGCTCTTTCGCTCCTGTTTTCTTGGTCTTTGACGATGGTTTGTAACACTGCAGTTTGTTGGGTGCCATGGCGGAACGGGAGCTGGCGTTTCTCTCGGAGCTTTCCTTGCCGCCGATGGAGCTGCTGGACCCTGGACTGGGCAATCTTCTCGGTGCCGAGCAGTTCGAGTTCGGCCTCTTGAGCACCACCGGTCTCCCACTGCAGGTAACGAAGATGGCCACCGCAATCAAATTCATCCGTCCCCTTCTCTTTGCATGGTTTAGTAGCTTTGTTAGAAACTAGAATTATGGGATTGGTATGGTCGAATTGGATCATCGGGCGCCACCTATTTTCCCAAGGCAAAAGACACATCTGCATTTCGTGTTCTTTCTTTCTGCTAGTGCTCTGCTCTGGTTCGAACGCTCGTTCTTCCGCGCAAGTATCGTCCGTCGGCTGCTGCCCCCGTAGGATCCTCCAGCGCTTTGTGCGGCCGCGCGCCCCGACAAGGTTGCGCCGCGCGCAGCCAAGCCGACGAGGGCGCCGTCGCGGAGCCGCGGCACGGGCTCAGCACTTGCGGCGAGACCGTGCGCGGGAGCGAAGCTGGTAAGGGCGGACGCGGATGTTGTGAGTCCCGGCTCCTGTGAGCCCCTATAAACTTAGCTCTCTATGGCAGGTGGGCCCGCCGCCCCCGCCGCCGGCGCCGCCCTCGGCTCCGGCGGCCTCGGCCGCCTCCGCCGCCGCCCATCGACCACCGCCGCCGCTAATCGACCTCCCGCAGCACCCCCGCGACCGCCGCCCGACCGCCGTCTCCCACCGCCCCGGCCGGCGGCGCCCTCGCCGCCGGCCCCTCCGCCCGCCGCCCGCCACCTCCGCCGGGCCGGCAGCCACCCCAGACCTCTTCTAAAGCCGCCGGAGCCGCCGCAACCCCCAACCCCGAGACCCTAAGCCAGCAACGGCGGCGGCGCCGCCGCCAGGCCCACATGTCAATGGCGGCGGCGTTTATCGGGGCTCACATGAGCCCCGGCGCAGCACAACATTAAGCTGGTAAGGGCGCGCCGTACAGCGCCGCGTGCTCCGTGGTGTCATCCGCCGGTGGCGCAGCCCGGCGCTTGTGCAACAAGAGGCGCCCCGATGGCTCCTATCTGTTTTTCCATGGGCGAGATGCGTTTGGCAGGTCGGGAGAGGAGTGGAGTTCGTAGTGGAGGGATTAAAACTGGTACATAGGCGCATTGCTGCGAGATCAGAGAGCTTTTTGATAAACTATGAATAACTAATACACAATAAAAAAATAATGAATATGCATTGTTGATGCAGCGGCTGAAATATTGAGGACAGGATGATGGCATGATTACTCCTCTATTTGGTGACGCGGACTTGGCCGGATGGATAGAAGGTAAAATGCCTAGTTGCCACTTATTATTGCACATGTAAATAAAATATGCACTATTCAGCTATGATTTGGAACAACATAGCCGACATTTAATTTTCTTGCAGGTGTTTGCAATCCGTCTCATTTGCTGCTAGATACGGACGATGTCCACCACCATCAGGTATGATTTTGGAATCTATGAAATTAAGTGTAGACAGTTAACTATTATAAAGTCATTTGCAAATACCATGAGACAAATTATATGCAATGTGTTTCCTTGTTGCTAAATAATACCTACAACATAGGGGTTTGTCAGGAACTCCTACAACTTTTCCCCCTAAATATCAACACATCTCCCTTCCTTCATTTAAAAATTCAAATACCTTACAGCCATGCTACTACTTGCATGTCTTCTAGTCTAGGGCCATTTATTTTGGATTATGTCCCCCATATATTTTGCAGTCTATTCCAGCATTTTGGTAGATTCGTCCTCTCCAACAGTCCAAATAATAGAGTGAAAGGTTGGTTTAAATTGCCTCAAAACTGTGTAAATGACTCAAACTGCTTGATGTTGGGAGTCACATAAGTTGCAATCAATGGCCTCAGAGATCTATGCGACACTGAGAAGATATCCTCGTGTTACTCTGAAAGAAAGAAAAAATTCGAAGAATAGAACTAGGTACATTTTTGTACAGTAGACTTTCTATGTAATCAGTTTATCGTACACTTGGTGGTATTAATGGAGTGGGGGGATTACCTGATTCGATATGCTTTGATTTTTCCAATTTTGCACTTCTTCTGAGCAAATTTGTAAATGAAGCATAGATAGTAACACCAAGTTCTTTCACTCTTAGAACTATAAATAAAGGTTGTCAGAGGTTATGCCGGTCTTACATTTTGAAAAAAAAACACAAACTTTATCATGATAATATCTTTTTGAACACGTGAAAGTTTTCATGTTTGAATTGCCTCTACATATTTACTAGGACAAGAGTGCAGGAAAAAACATCTATATCACATATGGCCGAAGAAAACGTGTGTGTGAAATGCCATTAGAGACGGGGGCTACATGAGGACAAATTTACAAACATGGCTCTAAACGTGTCCCCCAGTATTAGAGTTTCATGCGTAATCACATCATGGAGACACTACCACCTATGCACTTCTCACGTGCTATGACTGAGCCATACACATGGTACTTCTCTTACACTTTGGTCATCGCTTTGTAAAAATATTAACCCATAGGTACTATGCTTGGAATATAAATGGTTATATGGCCAACAAATATCCGTGTGATCTCCCCTTGATGCCACGAATATGCCATGTCGCCTCCATAGGTGCATATGCTCGTGCAAGAGGATTTGAATACCATCAACTATAGTACATCTTGTCCAAAATCTATTTATGGTCCAACTCCTCACGTGGAGCAAGTTCGCTACACATAACACGTCTCTTACACTTTCATCCTCACATTGAGTAAAAGAATTAGAGATCTTTTACAATTCTTGTAAAGTAACATAGGTACTTGAATGTACCTTTTGTTTTGGGCAAATAATACAATAAACAATTTTTAATAATGGTAAGGTATTTTCTAAATTATGAAAACTACATAAAATTTGTTGTTGGTCGCACTATTCTTTACTTGGACCCACCAATTTTGTACTTCTTGGTACATCTCTTTAAGTACTTCAAGGTGCTTCCTTTGTTTCCACCATTAGATTTCTCGGGATAGACTGCTCTCATCATTCCCAGTCATTCTAAAATTTCTCAAAGAATTAACCCAAAGATGCTATGCTTGGAACACTAAAGCTTATAAGCTTGCCTGAACCTATTTAGACTAGGGGGGACTAATTTCACACGAATATGACACATGGGCTACAATGGATCAAAACCAAAATAGTAATGGGCCGGGTGTTACACATACGGTTTGTCTATTGTCTGTCAAAGGGAGACACCAAAATACGGTTATAGGGCAATGTAACAGCATCATGGATATGTTTAGTTGGACATATGGTCAACTTTAATTTGATGACCTGTAATTCTATTTAATATAAATGTTATAATGTATTTGTACACTAAAGTTCAAATATCTATATCCTATTTTTTCATACAAGTTCCTCTTACAACCTGCAATGCAATTCAACCTGAATGTTATAACCTGTAATTAATCAAACGACTAAGTGAGTTGACAATTTACACTCCTTTCACACTATTTTTTAATGACAGTTGGAAGATAAATCTTACTCGTCATTGTGGATCAGGCAACAACAGCTAAGCAAGCACACTCAAACCAAAAACTTGGTAAATACATTTTCATAGTACGGCCATGTTTGCTTGGCATGATTACTATTATGGATTCAGGATCCCCATTGAGCTAAGTATCTAACTAACCATATTGATTCATGTTAACATGTTTCATACTTCAGATATGGTACCAATGCGTGGCAGTTGGGGAGGATGTGGCCAAAGAAAAAGTCGCAACAAAAGCGCGTCATGGAAGGTAAATAGGAAGTCTAATTGTCAAGTGCAATTCGTTGCTTTAGTTATACATATTGGAAAATGCAAGAGGACCTAGTGGACCTAGTGGATTTTCACTGTTAAAGGACCTAGTAGATTTTCTTAGAAATAATTTAATACAAAAGAGGAAAGGCTTGCAATGGATACCTATGCACCAGAGACGAGGAGGGCATTTTTCAACATCACTAATTCAAAACCGAAATATGAAATAATCTATCATACATACAGTCATACTCAGTTCTGTACAGTATGATTGTATGGAAAACAGAATGGACTCCAAATCGACTTTAACCTAGGGACATTTATATACCATCGATGGGACCTTTCTATTGTAGCATGAATGAAGTTATGGAGACACCATGATTCAGCTCCTAGTCATTGGAATCTTGCTGAAGTTCATAAGTAAATATATATTGTGTTTCTGTTGCTGTTATGATCTAATCCACTGTCCACCTCTTGTTATTTGTATATGTCACCTCATCTTCAAACTGTTCTTTGATTAGAACAACGAAATAAAATGGATATAAACTGTAGATTTGTTTTCTAGGCAGCAGAGACCAGCCATCTGTTTGGTTTTCTTAAACCTTCTGCATGTGGAGACGTGAACTTTGGAACTAGGAAGAAATATTCTCACTGGACACCCCATGAAGTGGAGAAGCTTGTGGACGGCTTGGATGAACATGGTGTGGGAAACTGGGTTAAGATCAAGAAGACTTATTTCAAAACATCACCTCGAACTGCAATGCACCTAAAGGTAAAAGTAGCATATGGATACCAAAACCAGGGGCTAATATATATTGTTAGATGTTTTATTAGCTTGGGTAGAGTGAATGCATTCCTACCTGATTTCCGGTACTTTCACTGTTCAATTCCATGTGTTTTCAGGATAAATGGAGAGGCTTGTGTGCAGCTTGTGGGCTTCAAGTTGGTTCCAAACAGAAGGTGCTAGTGCTATGCTCCGATCCCTTACATTTGTGTAACTCATGCTAGCCAGTAACAAGCAGGTCAATTATGTTATCTCACATTTTTCTACGGTCCACTCCAGGTAAAAGCACAAGCCGCTACACGGGAGATGTTGAAAGGACTTGAAAATTAAATAAGATCAGAGAAATCGCAAGGAAGCATAATGCTCTAGAGGATTGAGTCCAGATGATTGGAGCCGTATGTGCTGTTTCTTTGGGCTCCAGAATCTGCCAGGCGCTCAATCTTTTGATTTCGGGTAGTGCTGTTGAAACTTGAAAGCGTTATATTCTTTTGCGCGCATGGAGCTGCATCACTATATTAATCTAAGTATATGGTTGTCAGTTGGACGAGTCGAGCGGATGATCAGGTGATCTATAGCTAGTTTAGAACTGGGAAGATCATATATATGGATAAGCACAGGGTGCTGCTTGTGGATTCATAAGTTTTCATATGAAATGCTCCGTGGTGCTTCTAAAAGCAATCCAAGCGAAATTAACCTGACAGTAACTCATCGTCAACTAAGAGAACACAATATTTTAGGCTTTAGGAGATGTGAAAAATTAACTTGGCTTTCCATGTGTATAACTATGACAAGTCTATAAATTCCTTAATAAAAAATGGCAATGCTCATCTAGGCTTGACAATCACTAAAGTTGTTGACAAAAATTGCAGATGTCTATTGACTATTGAGAACTCCGATGCATGAGGCCGTGCAACTAAATTTACCTCCCTTGTGCCGTCAAAAACTCTTTCCAAATTGCTGTACACTACGGTGAATTCCTATATGTGAGCAAGTTGCCCGGTAGCATCTCCAAGAGTCTCTCTAAAAATTACTCTCTAAATCATCATTTAAAGAGTCATTTGTATAAAAATCGTTTTCTGTATCTTCATGTTTTCCAACAGCTTCTCTATACCTTGCATGCACTCTAGAGAGCTATTCTCTTTTCTATATTTTGCTAGCGAGAAATCCGGAATAGAGAGTGACTATGTTTGAATAACCAAATAGAGAGGCTGTTGGAAGGTACCTTTTTAATCAAAATATCTAAAATTAGCAATAAAGAAGGATTTAGAGTCTCTTGGAGTTGCTCTAATTTCAAGCAAAACACCACCCAAACATACTGCTACTACCGAATACTTTTTAAAAAGCAAAATTTATACTCATGTGGCATGTCTATGCATGAGTTTTACACTCAATAATTTATTATTATTGTGTAGCTGAAAGGACCGATGGGCCAAGAAGAGGGGTTGAATAAATACATGCCAAGATGAGATCTTGCAACGGCCAAGATCTCATCTTGGCATGTATTGAGGGGCCAAGACCACTAACATCATGTGGCATGTCTATGCATAGAGGGGTTGAATAAATACATGAGATCTTGCAACGGCTAGTAACAGAGGTGGTCTATTGATCCGACCCAGGTCAGATGATCCGATCGCACGGGGTTTTCAGTACCGCACCGTTGCAAGCTCTCTAGTACTCTCTGGTACGCTCGATATTTTAATTGATTCCTCCGATCGATGCTCGGTCGGATGATCCGATCATTATGAGAAAAGTTTGTGGCAGAAACCCTAATTGTGACCTATTGATACGACCGACCATGCTTGTACAGGTCAAATCAAACAACCCCATGTTTTCTCCTTTGTGTCAGTCGGAGCATTGCCTATTAATCCGACCCATGATGTCCAGGCTTGGCCGGATCAAATGACCAAGTGATTTCAGCTAAAACTCTTCCAATTCAATCTTGTTTGAGTCATTTGCCATTTTCATGGCTTCTTGTTTCTATCCTTGTGATTCAAGAGCTGATTTGTGTTAAGTTCTATCAAGTGTGCATCTCTCTCAATCCAAGACTTAGCTAGGTCAAGCTACTTGCTCAAGTACGCCCCTTTATAGTACGGGCAAAGACTAAGAAAGCTATAAACTCTATACTACGTCTAGTGTCGTTTATCTCCTTATGACACTAGGTTCCATAGAAATCCTTAATCTTCTCAATCACGTCCTTGATTCATGTTCATCTTAATTGAGGGGTCTCATTTCATATCGATTGTCATAACTTAACATTTTAGATACATCCTTCAAACACAATTTGTTAGTTACAACAATACGGTTGTCATTTATCACCAAAACGCGCACTTACATACACATGTAAGGCCTAGATGTTTCAGTAGCCTCAATCAAACTAAAGCAGATCCTTGTTGATGGTCCTTAAGTACTAAATTTGGGTCGTCTCTTGCATAAATACATAAAAGATGAGCATCATGACTAGAGATAGGATTTATTACTAACAAATTCCATAAGTTTTGGTGAATATATATTTGTATTTAGTTATATTAGAAAATAAAATACACTCCAAAAGCAAGAATATTATGGGTACGAGTTTCGCTCGGGTGACACATGGAATTTGTTGTACCCGGACATGGAGGATTATAAATGATAGACATGGTTGTCACCACCTCCTGTCTGCCTCTACAAACCGTGGAGCACAAGGCAAACATAGGCTTCATGCAGAGCTCTACTAAACAACCATCACCACAACAACTCCGTAGGAAGAGCTCCGCAAAGCCCGCTCTCTGGAGCGTTTCGAGGGAGGCGAAGCTCAAAAAACTCGCTCCATGTGGCTTCACCCACACATGTGGGGCCATTTGCCCCTTTTGCCCACCAAACGGTGTGGTCAAGGCAGGGATAGGGCCACGGTGGAGGCAGGGCAGGGGCCTGATGGAGCTTGGGCGAAAAACGTCCGGCGAGGCAGGGGGGCACGGAGGAGGCCAACCGAGGAGCTAGGGTCAGAGGCCGCCGACGAGCTGGTGGCACGCGCCGCGTGGAGAAGGCCGACGGAGCTCGTGACGCTGGTAGACGGGCCAACTCTGGAATGGATGATGGCGGGCGCTGGGACATGAGATGACGACAGCGTGGGCATGTTGTTGGTGTCAGTGATGATGGTAGCGAGCCATGGGGCCAGAGGCCCACAACAACGCAAGGAAGTGGTGGTGGTGGTGGGGGGGGGGGGGGGCAAGCGTGGCTGCATGGAGAGGCGAAGGACCAAGGATGGCAAGGGTCGGTGATTGAAGGAGAAGGAAGAGATGACGCCTCCAAGGAGGTGGCGACGCAAATAGTGTCATCGTCGCTCGTCAAGATTGGACATTGTTTTCACCCGTAGAGAGCCCCATGTAGCCAAAATGAGCTCCAAGATGATGCCCCCAATGGGGAGAATGACGCCCTCGAGCGTTGTCGCCATCTCCACTAGCAAGATCACCAGCGAAGGCTTTCGCCTGGAGAGTCCCATCCTTAGCGCTGCACGTCCCAGTCTGGCGTTCCTTGGTCCGTAGCCATGGAAGCTCTACTGGTATGGCTCTGCCGCTGTGCTTCCTTGCGCCGTCATACCGCCATCTCGCTTCCACCTCTGCAGCCTCCTCCCGACATCATGGCAGCCACGCGCAGCCATCGATGGTCCAGTGTCACCGAGGCACCCCCATTTGGAGCGGCCCACTGCAACACCTCACCATCACCTCCCGCTTGCATGCGGCTCACACCTCCTCTGCGCCCGCCTCCTCCTACCCGCTTCTCACCGCCCGCGGCGTCCGCCTAGACGCTGCCCGGCCTCGTCGAGGCTCTGTCGCTACCGTAGCCCATATTCGCCGACGCATCCTCACCACATAGATTCTTCATCTCACTTAAGCTGGACATGGATAAGTGCACCGGCTGAACCTTGAGGAATCCAAAAGAAATACTCCCTCCGGTTTAGCAAAAGAAGTCGTTTAGGACAGCGACACGGTCTCCAAAGTACAACTTTGACTTCTTATTTTTATAAAGATATTTATTAAAAACTAACATATTTATACTTTTATGAAAGTATTTTGCAAGACAAATCTATTCATGTAGTTTTCACATTTTCAAACTCAACGACTTAAAAGTTATTCACGATTTATATTCCCAATGTTTAACTCAAATCTTGTCCAAAACGACTTCCTTTACCGAACCGGAGGGAGTATGTCCATGACTGTTAAGTAAGAGAGGAGGGTGAGATTCATTTGGTACCCGCTTCCCCCCGTTTTTTCTTTTCACCACGTCCTTTTTCTGTGTTGGTACCCGCTGACCCCACGGATCGGAGAGACAAACACAGCCGCACCCAGGAGGCCAGGACGATCATTCACGGTCAATTCTTTCCATAGATTACGCACCGTAACAGATACCTCACGCCGAAAACCAAGGAAACAATCATCAAATCAGCCAATTACACACCCTACCAAAATAGATTAGATTGAAAATCATCAACCAGCCAATTATAGTTCTCACGGTTGATCAATTAACCAAGGAGCCATATATGGCCTTTCCATTCGTAGCATCAACGGGTCATTTTTTCCTTCTAAAAATTTCTTGGCCATGCATGGAAAGTAGTATTTCTTTCCTACCTTGTACGCCAAATGAAAAAAAAAATTCACATTTAATTCTTTTCTAATTGCCATGAACGTCAATTAGTACGGGTCATGTATGGAAAGTGTATTATATAGCAATAAGCTAATCACAACATACAATTACCCCGCGATGGTGAATCAATGTTTCCAAATTAAGACCGATAGGAATTGCCTTAGCCCTCCTGTCCACCTATATAAGGCGCCCCTACTTCTCGAAACACACCATCTCTCTTCTCTCTTTGCTTATTGCGTTTCTCTAAATCACATCGCTTATTTAGAGTTCATATTTTTTTGAAAGGGCACCGGCGCCGAGCACAGCACAAGGGTGGCCGTGACACTTGTCATGTCCAAGCTCGCCGGAATAAAACGAAACGCGTTCCGCGTCGTGGCGGTGCCCGACATCGTAGTGCGTGGCGTCGTTGCTCCATGCCGCCGTCGATAAAGAGTGCAATCTCCTCGGCCTTCTAAGCTAGCTGTGGCGTCTCGGCGCCGAGGTGATCACCGATACCCTGTATCATGAATATTTCATTTGATCCCACAATTTTTTTCCTTTCTCAATGGAGGCATGAATCTTTTGATGTATAAATATATAATTTTTTATGTATTGTAATATTAAATAATACTAATATGCAATGCTATATTGTTAGTTATTAAATATGAATTTTTTAATACAAGTGTCACAGCCTCCATTCTAGTGAGACGAAACAAGCGCCGATCGAGAATGAATTACTAGCCTATCGCTCGCATGAGTCGAGCGGAAATAGGGGGACGACAGGAAGAGACAGGGAGTGGCGGCGACGTGTCGGAGGGTTGTGACGGCGTCCCTCCGGGCGAGGAAGGCGAGCCGGAGGACGGAGCAGAAGGCGTCGCCGGCGGACGGGTCGGGCGGGAACGTCGTGGGGAGTCGAGTGACGGTGGAGAACTGCCCGACCTCGGGAAGTGGGCTCTGTTTGGCGCTAGACTGATAATGGGCCGTGACAACTCGAGGGCCTTACGGGCTGATCTGTAAATATGGCCCGGATCAAGTCACGGGCTGGCTGGTAAAGAAGGACCGAGAGAGCACGAGGATTACGAGAAGAAAGGGGTCTTCCCTCTTTCTCGGCTCATTCCTCTCTCAGTTTCTCGTCTCCCCGCAACAAACCCTAGGCGGCCGGCGGCGGCGCGGGCGGCGCAGCGTAGCGCCGCGGCGACCGGAACGCTCCAAGAAGCCGGCTTCCCGCCGTCCCGGCGGGCCACCAGCTCGACACGCTCCGATCCGCCTCCAGCAGCCGACGCCCCCAGTCAGCCCCGGGATCTTCGACGCGCCGCGGCGGCCGCCCTCCGCCGCGCGCCTCCTGCCGTGCGCGGCATCCTCCGCGCCGAGGGACCCGCCGCGCTCTACCGCGGCCTGTCCGCGCCTCTCGCCTCCGTCGCCTTCCAGGTCAGTGCCTCCGCTGCCGAAGGCACCGTAGGCCGAGATTCTCGGCCGCGACGCCGCTGGGTCGTGTTCCGCAAGAGCGCGGTGTGTGCTATTCGATTCCGGTGGCCGCACAATACCGTGATCTATGCGATTTAGCAGCGACAATTCTGTGAATCTCAGCTCATTGGGTGTTCATGCTTCAGTACGACCCCTGTTGGTTGCTACTTGGTATGGCTGTTATTGAGCAACAGTACCGAGCTTAGAAAAAACCACTCTTGGTTCGGCGATTTGCAAATTAGTATCAAGCATGCCTTCGGTTCATGGCGCTTTATGCTTGCATGAAATTGCAAGATTCTGATTTTGGTCAGTAGCAGTGTGTAGTTAACACTGCGGTTGGATTCCAGGAGCTCCATCTCAGCTGATTACTTACTTCGATCCATCTCAGCCGACACTAGGATCTCTGGTTACTAAGTAATATGTCATCAGGGGAAGCCTAATTCTACTAATCCATATCTGTGTAGTCTTCCAACATACTGATGGAGTTCTTTTTATTACATGGAGTTCGCTGGCAAATGGATTTCAAAACAGTAACAATTCTTCTAGTGCTGAGGTGGTAGTAAAAATTTTGATCCTTGGGCATCAGTAGAGTGATGAATGAGGCATTACTTCTAAAATGAGAAACCAGCAGTACAGGAACATATATTTGCAATCATGCTAATTCCACTCGATAGAGTGACAACTATCTGATATAAAATTAGCATTGACACTGCAATTCCTCAAGCAATGTGCTGCAATCGATCACTACTCGTACCCATGTCAATAAGCTTGCTGTTGGCAATAAAATTCATGATTTGTTTGGAATTTATGCTGATTATGCCCTGTCTAGTTTGGGTTTTATGGTAAAAGAATAGCAACCTGCGTTAGGTAGAGCTTTAGCCACTCTTGACCTCTGTCCTTGGATTACAAATAGTCAATTAACTATATGGAGGGACATTTGCTGACGATCAGCATGTCTCTGTACCCCTGCACCCTGCTTGTTCCTCTGTAGTTTTATTGGAATTCTCAGTCAACAATATTTTTTGAAATTTATATGTGCTTATAGCTGACTCTGCATCTCAGTTTCTTCCTTTAGTTTTCAGATTGCTTCTGCATCTCAGGGCGATGAGGATCAGGCGGAGACCAAGATCAGACTTCGTGCAGAACACGTGCAAGGAAGAAACATGCTCACAAACTTATGATAATTCTGTGGATGTATAATCATCTTGGCTTAACTGTCTGGTGCTTTTTCATGCATGTTTAATGTTTTGTGGTGGTGGTGTACTGAAGCGAAGAAGGCTTTTGGCTAGCGTGCAATTCTATGCATAGAGTCTTATGTTTAAAATATTTTATTCTAACGATCAGTATATCATTTGGCCAGCCGTGGTAGTGCAGTGCAATGTCTTTTATAATTATTTTACTTTGTTATGGCAGTGCATTGCCTGCCGTTGCCGCTGTTAGGGCTTGGGTGACCCTCAACCACGGGCATGGCCTTGAGCAGTAGTAGCAGATTCTCAGCCCAAAGGCCATGGTAACCAAAGCAAAAAAGGGCCGGCCCACGGATCAAATAAGGGCGAGGGTAGGATCGGGGCCTTGTATGTAGGGATTGAGTCTAGAATAATGAACTAATTTCCCCTCCAATCTCTCACATTCCATTTCAATCCACTAGTACCCAAACAAGGCCTAAGCATGAGTCTGTGATTTATTTGCTTTGCTGCCTTGCTATGCACCAGAAATCTCATATAATGTATAAATCATGTTTCATGACAGATGGAGGGTGGCCTAGGACAGGATGATGGCATGGTGACTCCTCTATTTGGTGACGTCAAACTTGGACGAGTGGATAGAAGGTAAAATGCCTAGCTGTTATTTATTTTTCACTCTATAAATTTGTATATATATATGTAGTTGAAGTTAGATAAGTTTGACTTAGAACAAGCCTAACATGACATGTAATAAACAAGACAAAGGGAATATTTCCATTACAAGGTTTATTGAACATGTAAAACATGCACCATCTACCTACGATTTGGAACAACATTAGCAGATATTTAATTTTCTTGCAGGTCTTTGCAATACATCTCATTTGCTGCTGGATACGAATATCCACCATTAGGTATGGTTTTGGAATCTAGAAACAAATATAGACAGTTAATTAATTATAAAGTCATTTACAAATAGCATGAGACAAGTTATATGCAATGTGTTTCCTTATTGCTAAATCATACCTAGAACATATGGGTTTATCAGGAACTATTACAAAATTTTCCCCTATATATGGAGCATATCTTCCTTCATTTCAAATGCCCTACTACCTACAAATATGCCACTTGGATGACTTCTAGTGTCTCTGGTGCCATTTAATTTGGATTATGTCCACATATTTCACACTATGTCCCAGCATTTTGGTAATTCATCCTCTCCAAGTGCCCTGAAACCCTTTATGGTCACTTTAGAAGCCACTGCTTGATGTTGGGAGCCATGTAAATGTTGCAATCAATGGCTTCAGAGTTGTATTGGACACTAAGAAGATATCCTCATGTTGTACTGAAAGGAAACTTTTTTTTTTTTGAACAATAGAACTGCAAAAATATTATCAATAATAACAGTCAAAGAACTTGTTACTGTTAGAAGTACAAATAAAGGTTGCCAGGGCTTATGGTGGTCTTACATTTTGAAAAAAGGAACACAAACATTATCATGATTATATCTCCTTAAGATTGATAATATTTTTCTAACATGTGAAAAATTTCATGTTTGACTTGCATGGGCATTGAGCATGGCTTCTATGTACTACCACAGTAGTGCAGGAAAAAAACATCTTTTATCACATATGGCAGAAGAAAACGTGCCTCTGAAATGCCATTAGAGACAGGCTACATGACAAATTTACAAACATGGCTCTAATTTGTCATTGATGAGTATTGAGGCCCCCCATCTATAATGATATTTTCTGTGGTAGACTGGTAGTGTTATTTGGTTCTCTTTCCTCGGTGGTCCTGAATATAAGAAATTGGTGAAAGTAAATACAAGGATGGTCAGGAACATCTAGATAAGTTGCTTCGATTTGGTTTATTAGTCTTGTATATCCATTAGTTTGCATGAGAAACAATGTTATGAGGTTCGCTAATGTTAAGAGTTTCAGGCGTACATAGACACTGACATTTTCACTTCTGTTCATTCCTGCTAATGACTGAGGCATACACGTGACACCTCTCTTTACTTCCATCCTTGTTTCGTGTACACATGACATCTCTCTTACACTTTCGTCCTTGCTTCCTGTAAAATGGTTAAATTAGAGGTACTTTGTTTGGAACACGAAGGCTTGTATAGTAGACACGGGCTAACATGCACATGCTTGTGCAGCAAGTGTACTTGCTATGAATACCATTTGCAGCATCTCATGTCCAAAATTTGTCTACGGTCCAGCACCTCACGTGGAGCAAGCCCGCTACACATAGCACCTCTGTTACACTTTTGTCCTCACTTTATGTACAAGGCTTCACCTGAAGGTGCTATGTTTGGGACACAAAAGCTGAAGGTAGTCCGAACCTACTTACACTATCAAGGTGGGACTAATTCCTATTTTGTCCACGGTGGGTTGAAACCGAAATACTGATTGGCTGGGGTATTACATATACTGGTTGGTGTCTTTGCTGACGCTTATCAAAAGACACCAAAATACAGTTAGGGAGCATATATATTGTTTGTGATGGATTTTGTTTAGCAGCAGCCAATAACAATGTACCTGCAAGTTGGATATGTTTGGTTGGACATATGTATGTGACAAGTTCAGTTTGATGAGCTGTAGTGCTATTTAATATAAATGCTATAACCTATCAGTACACTAAGGTTCAATATCTATATCCAATTTTTTCATACAAGTTCTTTTAACAACCTCCAATGCAATTCAATCTGAATGTTATAACCTGTAATTAACCAACGACTAGGTGAGTTGACAATTTACACTCCTTTCACAATTTTTTCATGACAGTTGGAAGATAAATCCTACTCGATCATTGTTGATCAGGCAACAACAACTAAGCAAACACACTCAAACCAAAAACTCGGTAATTAAATTTACATTGTACTGCCGTGTTTGCTTGGTATGATTACGATTATGGATTCATGATCACCACTGAACGGTTTATCTAACTAGTCATATTGATTCATGCATGTTTTATTTAATATATTTCAGAGATGGTACGATTTCGGGGGAGTTGGGGAGGATGTGGCCAAAGAAAATATCGAAAGAAAAGCACGTCATGCAAGGTAAACAAGAACTCTGGTTGTGCACTCCATTGCTTTAGTTATATACTTATATACTACTGACATATGTAATAAATTTTCTATTTCAATAGAGCATTAACGTCTGCTAAATGTTATATGACAAATTTAACTGTTAAAGGGCATTGTGGATTTATTTTAGAAAGGACTTGTACAGTATGGTGGTGATATAGAAAACACAGAATGGACTCCAAATGGACTTTAACTTAGGGACAATGTATATACAATGGATGTGACTTTTATCCAGTATGAATGGAGCCACCATGGTTCAGTTGCTAGTCATAACCATCTTGCTGAAGTTCATAAGTAAATATATTGTGTTTCTGTTGTTAGCCTACCACTTCGTATTTGTATGGCACCTCATCTTCAAACTATTCTTTAATTGGAACCACAAAACAAAATGGATATAAATTGTAGATTTGTTTTCTAGGCAGCAGAGACGAGCTATCTGTTTGGTTTTCTTAAACATTTTGTAAGTGGAGACGTGAACTTTGGAACTAGGAAGAATTATTCTCACTGGACATCCGATGAAGTCGAGGCACTTCTGAATGGTGTGGAAGAACATGGTGTGGGAAATTGGGCTTTGATCAAGAGGACTTATTTCAAAACATTTCCTCGAACTGCAGAGCACCTAAAGGTAATAATAGCTTACTCTTAGGCCGTTCTCAGTGTGAGTTAATTCATTTTGATTAAATAGTTGTGCGAGTGTTTTTGATGAACAAATAATTAATGCACAGAGGTGAAATGAGTTTCATCACTATGAAACCATGTATACATTATTTTCAAGTTACCTTGTTTTTTGCCTGTAGCCCTGGAAACAAACAATGAAACTTTCGCACTGTGTGGAGCTATTTCAACTATGAAGTATTTGCCATCTTGCTTATGTGGCATTCTTGGAAACATATAAATATAAAATGCCCATTGAAATTGGCCTTAAATACATTCTTACCTGATTTCCAGTACTTAAGTTTTCCATATGTTTTCAGGATAAATGGAGAGGCTTATGTAGGGCTTGTGGGCTTCAAGTTGGCTCCAAACAGAAGGTGGTATATTCCCATACATTTTTTTACTCATGCAGCCAGTAACAAGGTCAATTATGTTATATATCTTACTTTTATCTGGTTCACTCCAGGTAAAAGCACAACCTGCTACGCTGGAGATTTTGAAAGGATTTACATATAAGATCAGAGAAATGGCAAGGAAGCATGATGCTTAGAGGAGTGAGTATAAATGATTGCAGCCTATTATTGTGTTGGGTTCCAGAATCTGCCGGATGCACAATCTCTTTACTTTGGGCGGTGCTGTTGAAAGCGTTATATTCTTTTGCACGCCTGGGGCTGCATCATTATTTTAATGTACGTATGTATATGGTTGTGAGTTGGACGAGTCGAGCTGATGATGAGGTGTTCTAGCTAGTTTGGACTTTGGAAACAGGATGTCATATATATGGATAAGTAGGGTGTGGCTGCAGATTCAGAAGCTCTCATGATAGCAACCAATTAACCTGATAGCAAACTCATCGTCGACCAAGAGACCCCCAATATTTCAGGCGTTTGAAATTTAGGAGATGTGAAAAGATTAACCTGGCCTTTCAAGTCTATAGATTCAGCGTTCCTTGTTATATAAAAAAATCCATGTCCATTTGGGTTTGATACATCACTAAAGCAGTAAAGCTGTTAGCAAAAATTGCAAATATTTATTGAACTCAATGCATGTGGTCGAGCCACTAAATTCACCTCCGTCAAATGCCTGCGGACATGGCGGGCCTCGACTCCTGGCGCGCATGGACCTCGTCATCACCCGGAAAGATGAGCGACTCCCGTTGCTCTGCTTCTACTTGGGTATCTAGGTGGAGCTGAGTGGGAATGGCTGCATGCAACCTGAGCCATACACCCATGGAGCCAAGGCTCACGCTGACCAAGGTGAGCTCGTCAGTACCGATCGATGCGAGACAGTATCGATGCCTCTTTGGGTGTATTCACCTACTCTTTGGTTACATCAATCGATTTTATGGAGAGTTCAAACGTTCAGCACCTTGCGCTGCAGTGAAGCTCATATCCTTCGCTAGCGGGCACACCATCGACTATGGCTGCCACTACAACTACAGGAGTACACTGGGTACAACGACACGGACATGGCCAGCGATCCGGACACTTGAAAGAGCTAGCACCGCGGGCGTGTTCTTCTTCGGCTCCAGTCTTGTGATGAGTTGGCAATCACACAAACAAAAGGCCGTTGCTTTGTCATCCTGTGAAGCATAATACTTCCTCCGTTTCAAATTATAGGCCGTTTTGACTTTTCTAGATTCATAAATTTTGCTATGAATCTAGACATAACGTTTATCTAGATGTATTAAAATGATGAACCTATAAAAGCCAAAATGACCTATAATTTGGAACGGAGGTAGTACATTGCTGCAGCGACAGTGGCTCGTTGAGGAGAGTGGCAGGCACAAAACCTCTCCGAGTTGAGAAGTGAAGCGAGCAGCACAAGCCCATCTTACTGAATACAGAGAACCAATGGGCGATTCAATTCGTTGCGAAACATTTCCTTCTAGTTTGGTCTTCTAAAATGGTGCATTCACAGTGCATGATCCGAGCGAAGTTAGTACTGGTCATTTTTCAAGTAACGACATGATATGAAACGCATTCAAACATGAGTTTTTGCTCAACACATTCGACCCCCCATGTTTCATACGTGAGTAGGTAGGTTTTCGCGCCCCGAGTGCGCGAAGCACTGGCGGACCTACAAATAGGACGATGTAGGGCAGCCGCCCTACCTAACGCCGGCGGTAAGAAACCCCACCCCCTTCTTCACCGAGGGCTCCGACGCCTTGCTGCGCACGCGGCTGCTGCCTGCCTGAGTTCTGTTCGCGTGTGTGTTTGTTGCTTGGCTGAGGGACAAGACAACATAAGCGAAGGGGTATGGCTGTATGAGCCAGGCCACTATAGTCTATAGAAGAGACCATTCAGTGCTCTGCAGTAGATTAAGCCCAACAGCCCAAGCAAACGACTGCATAGTCCCGTGTTGACGCTAACACCGTTGCTGCTGGCCATTGCCTGATCCCTGTGAATTGAATTCCCCTCTTGATAATCGCAGCCTATTGCCGACGTAAATCATATCGTACGAGCATCGCACAAGCTAAATGTGATATTTTGGATATGTGATAGCCAGGTCTAGTATTTGTACTTCTCACAATAATAATTTATTAATCCATTTATGTTGAAATTAAAGGAATATATATTTTTTGACCGTTGCACGAAAAAAATATTTTACTAGCCAGGACACATTTATATGCTTCTTTTCATTCAAAAAAGTTTTCTTTTGTTGTTTTTCTACACGTTCTTTGATTATGTTCAAATTTGCTTTTCACTCCGCCCTACCTAAAACTTTTGGCTAGGTCCGCCACTGGCGTGAAGGATGATAGAATTCAATTCAAATAAACCTATCATCATGGTTGTGTAAGAGTCGCCCACATGTTTGATATGTGTGCATGGTCTCGGTGGAGAAATCCTTAAACTAGTCTGGACTCGATCTAAGATCATTGGAAGAGATGGATCCCCACTCCCTCCAGCCTCTAGTGATGCCGGAGGTGGGAAGGATGGGGTACCAATGGTGACAATTAGGGATGAAAACGAAAACGAGAATTCTCGATTACCGGGAATCGTTTTCGAGATTTTACCAGAGTTGAATCCTAAACGAAAACGATAACGATTACCGAAGAAACGGAAACGAAAACGGTAAAAAGATCTGGAAACGAAAACAAAAACGATTTGAGCTCCTTCCGATCGTTTTCGAGAAATGCCGTATTTGGCCGGTACGTTACCGATGGTAATTACCGAATCATCCTGAAACCCTCCTCCAAGCCACAAATCTCTCTAGCAGTCTAGCACCACCACATTCCCACACTGCCTGAATCACATCTGGAGAGAAAGAAATGTATCAGCGCTCGCCTCCCACCGTCCTCCATCCTCCGCTGCGCTTGTTACCCCCGGTGCGCGGAGCCACCCTTGTGGTCCGAGCTTCTCCATGTCGATTCGATGCTGGTGCAGGAGGATGTGCCGCGCGAGAGGAGGTTCGACGCCGAACTGCGCCACCTACAACCCTCAACACATCCGCCTACAGCCCCGTTCCTCCCTTGGCTCGATTCAAGATGAGGAACTAGAGAGAGACGGGGAGAGGGAGAGAGAGCAGTCGAGCAGACGCGAACTGGGAGACGAGAGAGAGGATAGAGATGAAGGCAGAGATATGATACGTGTTCATTGCAGTTGTTTTTTTTTGGCATGTTGATGGCCCCTTGGTTTTGCTGGTCCACATGTCAGTGTAGGAATTGCTTACAAGGTCGCGGGACTTCTTCGCATTGTTTGAAGTTTTTTTTCATCCTCTATTTACGACAAGATTACTATTATTTCTATTTTCCCTTTTCTGTATTTTTGCATCCTTATGTTACAAAGAAAATCTTAAAACTTCGTTAATGACTTAGACGTTTGTACTTTGTGATGATGTCTCGAGGTTTAAGACTTATTGTTAGACGTAGAATATGAACATGCATGACGTATGCTCTTATGTGTCATGTAGGTGACCGTGTATTAATGTCATAATCCATAGTACTTGTGCATGAAATAGGTCAAGTTATATAGTTAATGCCACCCTCTATAATTTTAGGTGTTTATCGCTTTTAAATATCGTTTTGTTGGATTTCGATCGTTTCCGATGTGTTTTCGATCGTATAATTTCGTTTCCGATATTATCGGAGTACCGGTGCCGTTCTCGTTTCCGATAATACCGTATCGTTTTCGTTTCCGAGTAAAAAAATATGAAAGTGAAAATGGTGAAGCCTTCTACCGATCGTTATACCTTCTAGCTGGTTTGCCTTCCGAATAAACATTAGCTTCCTATTTCGCCGAATAAACAATTCTTCCATGGATACACGGTGCAGGTTGCACTTCAAATTTATATTTTCTAAATTATAAGAGCTAACGTGCTCAGAAACAACCAAGTTGGAGAGGCCCTGTTTAGTTCCCGTTAAAACTTTACACCAATCATATTAATGTTTGACACGTGCAAGACATATTAAATGTAGTCAAAAATATCATATTTCACAGATTGTTTGAGATGAATCTTTTTAGCCTAATTAGTCTGTGATTAGACAATAAAATGCTACAATAAATATGTGTTAATGTCAGATTAATTCGTTTTAATAATTTCGTTTCATAGTTAACATGTGACTTTTGTAATTAGTTTTATAATTAGACTATGTTCGTGTGAAAATATTTTGTTTTAAAAACTTTATCCAAACGAACTTAACAGACTTTGATTATGTTTTTCATGAAAGAAGCAATATACACCATTCTACTTTATTCGTGAAAGCATTGGAGACCGGAGGATGGATGTTGAGCACGTGCACTCAGGAGTCGGGAGCAGCTAGCTGTCACTGATATTGTGACCAAGCCTCTCGGGCGTGGCATTCTGCTGTTAGCTGCGTGTTTAGATTAATGTCGTAAAGGTTAGTAGGCGACCATGTAATTCTCTGGACGCGTGTGTTCTCTTGACGCGTCATTGATCACCTTCATCGGTGACGCATCCCTTCTCTAGACGCATCACCGATCATTTCCATCGGCGACACATCTCTTACTCGTTACCGATCACCTTCATCGGTGACTGCAAAAAATCCATCTCGATTTTTCGCGTCACCAAACTTGGTCACTTCGTCATATCGGTGACGATTTTTTTCGTCTTCGAAGAGGCTTGGGACGCGTATCTGATGACGCTTTTTTACATAGTGTAAAATTGTATCCAACTCTTTTGTCTTTTGCCTTTTCGTTAGCATGTACTCCGGTGCTGGCTTATTTACAGACTTCTAGGGTCGTTCTCTTACATAGTTACATGCTCGCTTTGGCAGCCTTGCCTAGCCTAGGGGAAGGAGAGCTGCACGGGCTTGCCGCAGCAAGCAAGCAAAAAACCGTGCAGCTCGCAAGCAAAAAACCCTTGATGTCACAAGCCACCGAGGCAGGCACCGAGGCAGGCAGGAAGCAATACCAAACGCTCTGCTTCTTGTCCAGCCAGGCTAGGCAAGCCGTGGCAAGGGATCCAAACTGCAGTCGTGAGCCATAGACGTGCGAACTCGATCACGTGTCGTGCCTTTCCTTTGATTTTTGGATTCAATTGTAATCCATGACAAATAAGAGCGGGAACAGAAAAGCTCTGCTAGTTGTTGGCAGCACCAAAAACTCTCTCCCATTCGTGTTCACTTCCTGTTCGCAGCACCAAATTAGAACCACGAAGTGGCAGAGCCAAGAGAGAGGGTTGACGTTACATAGAGAGGGAGGACGAGAAAGCTTTGACAGCTGCTTACCTCAGCCCGGAAAATGCTTCAGGGAGGAGATCGACGAGCGGCCGCAGCGGCGAGCAGTGTGGAGCTTGGGAAGCACTTGTGTATGGCGCGCGATGGAGCACGGCGAGTGCCACCTTTTATAGGTGCTGGAGGGAGCGGCAGCGGCACGCATGGGGGCCGGCCGGGTTGGCGTGCTCAAGCAAAGCAAAGGGTGCGCTAAAGCAAAGGGCGGGCCGCGGCTTTGGCATGAATGCCCGTCTTTTTTTTTTGTTTTGGCCCTTTTTTGAAAGATTTTCACAAATGGACCCCTGCAGAAAGATTGTCAAAAATGGACCCTGAGCTCGGCGCCAGAGACCATGGCGCCGAGGTCACATTCGTCGGCGCCGGAACAGCTGGCGCCGAGGTCCACAACTCAGGCGATGAGCTGGAGGTGACGTGGCTGATAGCTCGGCGCCATAGCTCGTGGCGCCGAGGTTGGCGCCAAAGACCATGGCGCCGAGGTCGGCGCCACAGACCCTGGCGCCGATCTTCGATTTTTAATTTCCTCCACCGTTTCCCTTTATTCATGGATCAAAGTCGCAAAACATCTGTCTATTTCGAGGATAAAAATATAGATTTGCATATCACATTAAAATCAGGATGTTAACTAACAACATTTCTTAGTTAATTGAAATGGAGAACAGAGACAAGTGGCATGTGAAAACCTTTACCACACAGTGGTAACTAGGTCTTGAACTAACCCTAACATGCCTTAGGTAATTGAAATCGGTACAAAGTAGAACTGAAGGTCTACTGGGTGTAGCGGGTGAATTTTTCCTTCCTGCCTTGCTTGGATGAGCCCTCCCCATCTTGTCTCTTCTTGGTGTTCAGTCCCTCTTCTTGTTTGAGGAGTTGTGCTTGACGAGCTTGAAATTGTTCTTCTTGTTGTTTCAGTGCCTCTTCTCTGGCAGCTAACTCCTCACGGCGCCTCTGAAGTTGATCCTCCTTGCCCTTCATACGGATCTGTTGGTGGCGGATCCTTCGCTCTTGCTCCTCACGCGCAAGACGCTTGGCTTCTCGAGCATCCGCCTGTCTCACGTTGTATTGCCCTTTGTGCTCAACCTGAGTTGGTGAGACCGGACGAGGAACAGGGCCAGTGTCGACCCATTGTATGAATGTGCAAGCCTTAATGAAATACATGGGGTTAGATGTACGCCGTTTCTCTCTAAGTATAGATTGAAGAGATGAATCAATGGCGTACCTTGAAATCATCATCAATGTCCGGACACTTGAAATACCTACACCCATACTGCTGCCTCTTTGAAGGATCATCACATACTTGCAACCAGGCACGGTACCCACAGTAGCACTTTGGTCGTTCATTCCATGGTGGAATGCCCTTTCGGTCTTCCTTCCATGAGGACATCGTTTGGAGAAGAAGTGGAAATGTAGGTTGTGTTGTGGTTGAGGGGAAGGATGTATGTTTTATAGAACTAATATGTTTTTTGAATATTTTTTTTGAGCCGTCCCGTAGGATAAGGCAAGGAAGTCATGATTGTGGATCTGAAAAGGCTAGATAGATGCCTGAGGCACCTAGTTAGATGCTCGCTGAAAAGTCTAGGTAGACGACAGATCTGAAAAGGCTAGTTGCATGCATACTGCAAAGGCTAGTTCGAAATGTGTAGGCTTTTCAGAAAGTCTGTATGCTTTTCAGTGAAATGTCATATCATCTTTAAAGTTTGAACTGAAATATCTAGTGATAGTTGTGGGTCATTTATTTTCTTTTTCGCTTTGTTTTTTGCACCTCTCCCTGTTGTTTCATGCTACAACAATATTAGTAACATTTGAATTTGCCTAACCATTTTTAAAACATGAATTGCGTAACCCGGCTTGAATACATAGATGCATTGCATCATAATGAAATGACAAAGAGGATAGGTGAATGGCATCTATAGCACACTTATAATTGTGTGCTAATCCTAGCATGCCTTAGGTGAATGTAAATCGCCGGGTGTGAAGACTTGGCTCTTCACTGGGTACAACGGGGATATTTCCCCTTCCTAATAGCTTCAGGGCCCGCTGCTTTTGCTCGACGTGCCCTCTCCCTCTTTCTCTCGCGATCAGCTTCACGTTCTTGGGCCTCTTGACGCTCGATCTCCTCCATCCTCTTCCGAATCTCCTCCTGGTCTTTCTTGCGCTTCTCCTCCTTCTGGTCTTCCTTGAATACTCGACCCTTTTCAATTGTCATTGACCAACTAGTCTCGGGAGCGTCTAGAAGATCATCATCTCGTCCTTGTGCATATGCCTGATCAGAAAGTCCAACATCGCTGAATTCATGGACCCTTAGGTCACGGGCAGGAAAAATACGCCTCATCATCTCTAAATCACTATCTGAAAGCGCACCCACTTCACGGTCATCATCATAATCAATTGCCCTTGCTACATCATAAGGATCCTCTTCATTCAATGCTTCAGGCTCAAATGTCTCATCATCATTCAATAACTGGAAATCAACTTCCACACTATTCGAAGCCCGGAAACCTTCATCCAAATGACCACCAACATTGTCAGGAATGCATGCTGAAACACAAAAACAAAGACAAGGAATGAATGAGACAAGGATGATTTTACTAGGACAAAACAGAAGGATTGACAAGGACAAGTGAAAAAATGAGGTGGATGCAATACTTACAAGGAGGGTTTTGTGTCAAATGGACCGCCACATGTTGTGACAACGGAATACACTCATTCTGTGATGAAGGGACATCATGAGCAGGAGGTGCAACTATATCTGGAACTGGCATAGCAATATGGACCTCATTTGGAGCGGATCCGGCATCACGAACATGTACAACAGGAACCGGGCGCTTAGGAGGGCGGCGGTTGGGAGAAATTGAAACCGGAAACCGAACAAGAATATCCAAACATTGCAACTGACTCTTCATTGCAGATCTGACAAAATTATCCCATTGATTCTGACTCCCAATTCGAATTAGTCGCCTAAGAATATTGGGTGGAGCACCTAGATGAAGTACACCCTCCACTATAATGTCATCATGATTTCCATGCCAATTTAACTCCTGACAAGCCCTAACAAGCAACTCATGAAAGCTTGGTCTATCATCGAATAGCACAGGCACGCTATGCATCCCAACGAACTCAACATATCCATAGTTTTGATCTCTTTCCACAGTACCTCCATGATAAATAGTGACTACATTGTCCATCTAAATTTACATAGCAATATATTTGGTTTAGTCATAATACATATATGTGCTACTGCTAATAATTAACTAAGTATATCTAATATAACCTACATATATATATGTCAAGCTACTTTTATCAAGCTAACTATCTAACTATGTAAATGCTACTATCTAACTAGTATTATCAAACTAATAGTACTAACTAACTATCTAACTATGTAGCTACATATATGTTGATAACTACTAATATCTAACTAATACTAACAAACTACTAATTTCAAACTACTAGTATCTAACTACATGAAAAACTACTACTAACTAAGTTTTTGTGCAAGAGGAAACTAATTTTTACCTTGATTTGCAGGGAAGGGACTGCAACCCGGCGTGGGGGGCGGGGTGGCCAGCGGTGCCGACGGCGGCGCAGCCCACCCCCTGGCGACGCCGGCGCAGCCCACCCCGCGGCCGGTGGCGGGCGTCGACGGCCGAGGACGGCGGGGTCGGCCGCGGGCGGGGTGGCGGCGGCCGGGGTGGCGAGGTAGGCGGCGGCCGGGGTGGCGGGGTAGGCGGCGGGCGGGGACGGCGGGGACAGGCGGCGGCCGGGCTGCCGCCGGCCGGAGTGGACGGGGCGGCGGCGGGCGGGGTGGCGGCGGCCGGGGTGGCGCTGTAGGCGGCGGGCGGGGACGGCGGGGTAGGCGGCGGCCGGGCTGCCGCCGGCCGGAGTGGACGGGGCGGCGGCGGGCGGGTTGCCGCGGCGGCGGCCGGGATGGCGGGGTCGGCGGCGGCGGCGGCGTCCAGTCTTCACAGCGTTCTGTGATCTGTCGGCGGGCCGGTACACGATTCAAAGCAGAGAGCTCGGCGCCAAGATCTGCGGCGCCGAGCTCGGCGCCAAGATCTGCGGCGCCGAGCTCGGCGCCGCAATCCCTGGCGCCGAGCTACCTGCCACGTCAAATCCAGGTCATCGAGAGGGGCGTCGACCTCGGCGCCAGCTGTTCCGGCGCCGACGAATGTGACCTCGGCGCCATGTTCTCTGGCGCCGAGCACAGGGTCCATTTTTGACAATCTTTCTAGAGGGGGTCCATTTGTGAAAATCTTTCACAAAAGGGGCAAAAAAAAAAAAAAAAAACCACCATGAATGCAGTGGGGTCACAGCGGTGATCGGCACGGCAAGGTGTACGTGCCAGGATGCAGCGAGGGCAGTGTCGAGTCGCGTCGTGGGGCCGCCGTGGCGTAGAGCAGCGTGTGTACTAGCGCTGGGCGGAGCAGCAGCAGTGGCGTGAGGCAAAGCGTGTGGAGTGCGAGAGTAGAGAAAGTCATAAGGATTAGACAAGACACTGCTCCTGCCGCTTTTCCAAAAAGAAAAGAAAAATTAGACGAGACAAAATAATGCTTGGTCCAATAATGTCAAGCGTGCTAGTTTTTATTACAGTAACGGGATGTAAATAATTTAATGTTAATGTACTAGCAAAATAATTCTGGGTCCAACAATACCAAGTGTACTAGTTTTTAGTGTAGTAATGGGATGCAAATGTTGTAATATTAATGAGCACTAGCTTAACTGTTGAATTAGGCAGAGATGAGTTAGCTAAAGAAAATAGCTCAAATCTTAACTTTTTACTAGCTTTTGAATATAAATTTAATGTAGAATGATATTTTAATACTCAGGATATTACAAACTCGTAGAGGACCGAAATAGAGATTTTGAAATTTATTTTATGTCACTTCTACATCTTATTTGTCGGTGATATGATCTCCGGCAGTCTTCCACGGGTTAACCCACGGAAGTGATTTGTATGGAGGGAAGATCGCAAAGATCGGAAGCTAGATGGTTAGGGTGGACAGACGCAAGGATTTAGACAGGTTCGGGCCGTCAACTCGACGTAATACCCTACGTCCTGTTTGGGGGTGTTTGTG
Organism: Urochloa ruziziensis; assembly: GCA_015476505.1. Lineage (NCBI taxonomy): Eukaryota > Viridiplantae > Streptophyta > Magnoliopsida > Poales > Poaceae > Urochloa > Urochloa ruziziensis. The sequence goes on from CM027118.1 coordinate 56,512,080, forward strand.
ATTGTAGATGGATTGTTCTCCTTGAGACTTCGTTCTTTCGGAGGGGGTCCCTGCCCGCCTTATATATCAGGGTAGGCAGGGTTACAAGTCGGTTTGTAGCCGATCCTATCTCTAAGGATCCTTTCCTTCTTTACAAAAACTCCTATTCTAATTAGAACTTCTCCTTCCGGGTCCTTCCTTCATGCGCCGGCTTGTCCCGCACGTCATCAGGTCCAGAACGGTGGGCCGGGCCGCCCCCTATCGGAGGGTTGCCAGGCCTGCTCGTGAGGTACCCGGGGACCATATTCCCCACAGTAGCCCCCGAGCACTTCTTGGCCGATCGTTGGCTGTAATTGATCTGCCTTTTTCTTGCATGATCCGAGTGTTCCGCAACTTTGCCAGAATGCTTGATCAGATTTCCGAGTAGTCTAGGACTTCGTCCGAGTGGTTTCGAGGAAGATCTGAGTGCATGCTCAAACGTTCCTGAAAACGATTTTTCAATTGTAGCCTTAGTGAGGGGAAGAAGTGCTCTTTTTCACGACGTGAAAGCGAAGTGTATACACTTAGCCCCCGAGCCTTGGGTAATTTTAGTATAAAATTGGCCAAGGGTTTTCAATTTTTCTCCATCAAAATCATGATCTTCAATGGCGTGCACCTCCTGGTGCACCCATTGGGTGTAGCCCCCGAGCCTTGAGCAGAGTAGAATAGTCTGGTCGAGGGTCAAAAATAGAATCCTATAAAGATCTTTTTGAACTTAATCCATCAATGGCGTGCACCTCTGGTGCACCCATTGGGTGTAGCCCCCGAGTCTTGACTCGACTCGACGCGATCGTGTCAAGACTCTAAAAGCTGTGAATCCTGGCTGAATCTTTTAGCCCCATGCCTCTGGGCATGGATTTCGAATAATTTCCTCCTTTTAGGGAATTTTTACTAATTTCCCCTTTTTTGGGAATATTTTCTCGAGTCCTTTAAACTCGGTGTGACTCCCGAGTCGTGTCCCACGACCCAGCTTGACCATATGGTAAATCACCTTCTCACAAGATTTATACTTATCAGCACTTGACCCGGATTTCTAAGTCAATTTAGCGATAGTATCGCATGCATTAAGTAAAGATCAATTGCAAGGTTGCAATATTAATTGCAAAAATAAGCCTAGCCGTCGACCAATTGTAGCCTCACGACCGAGTGGTTTCTGCCCTTGAGCATTTGCTCACGAGCCCATGTAATTGTCAATTAACAGAACCGAAAGGTCGTGTCATTATTATTTAGCCTATCAAAGGCTTAAGCCAGCCCATTTAGGCCCATCAATCCTGCTAGGCCCATTGTTTCCTAGGGAAACTAACGGTTGCCTTATGAGGCCAGTATATCGCGAGATGTCGCGACTCCAACTCGCATCTTTGAATTTAAAGCGACGCGACGTGCCAGCGTTAGTTGAGTTCCCGAGACTGGCATCGCGCTGCGCGCGGGAGGAACGGTTTATTCCATTATAAGCCATCCCCGCCGCAATCTTCTTCCTTTCCTCGCCATTTGCCTTCACTGCATCCAAGTTCTCCTTTCCCGCTGAGGCGCAAACTTGTGTGTTCAATTCCACCCATTGGGTGTAATCCCTATGAAAAACTGAACCCAACTTTGATATGCAGGGTCGAGCTGCTTATGTATCAATTCCCCTTCTTCCTGAGATGCCAAAAGCGGTGGACCAGCCGGTGACACGCAGGGCCAGTACTGCTGAAGAAGCACTCGGAGGAGCCGAGGATGACTTTGAACGACTCTGATACAAATCTGTCATCCTCGCCTTCTCCAGATGTGTCGTCGCCGAGTGGTGGTAATCGCCAATGTTCTGTCCAAGGACGTTGTCGATGAAACTGACGAGGCTGGCCCTTCTGGTGGTGGCGATCCTGCAAATTAATTTTTGTAGATTATCTGTAGTATTGGTAGTAGAAGTACTTTGAACAATGTTTAATCTTTTGTGCTTGTACATAAGTTTCTGGAGGTGCTACTCCCTTCCTTTCTGCGCTAGCCGTAATTTCCGAGTGGTTGACCTGTTACGGAGTAGATTAGCCTCGTTGGTCTTAGTCTCATGCCGCAGAGCATTATCGTGCGTGTAGAGCTTTGACTTGGCGAGTACTTTCCCCCACGATTTAAAGTTTGTTCCACTCGTACTTTATGTGCGTCACGTGAAAGAAGAAATTCGAGTAGTAGACATAATGTAGATAGAAGATGAAATCAACTTTCTTGACAACTCATACGACATTTATAAATCTGCCGAGTCGAAACTGGGGATGATTATCCATAGAAACCACTCGTCGAAGATTATTAAAAAATATCTTAAAGAAATAAGAGATTAATACATAACTGGGTATGAAGTGCGGGTGATTTTCCCGAGTGAAGGTGATCGGTACTTCTGACCACTTAAGGTACTCAGGTACCGGTGGCTCCCTGGCGTGCATGACCTGTCGGTTAGTGAGCTTCTGCTGGCGCTTCGTCTCGAAACCTTCTAGTCCTCCGTAGATCATACGGACCACTCGGTCGGCCTCATTACTCATCGAGCATGCGCTGGAAATCTTCTGGAGTTATCCGGCCTCTGGGCCGATCCAGAGTGGCGACCACGTCGCCCTCGCTCTTCTTTTTGCGGGGGTGACTGTCACTGCGACGATGATCATCATGTCGTTCTTCGTCCTTGCGGCGGTCGCGCTTGCGGGTTGACTTATATTCTTCCTCCCAACGGTTCTTGATCTCGTTGAGTTGTTCCCTCTCCGCGATCTCTGCGTCCGCCCACGTACTAGCGACCCGGAACATGTCATTGACAGTCGCGGGCGGCTTTCGTGTCCACTTGTGGACCAGTCTTCCATCGGAGATGCCGTTTTGGAAAGCGGTCATCACCTCCAGGTCCGTCACGTCCGTGATAGAGTTGCGCTTCTCTGAGAACCTACGTACGAAGTCGTGCAGGGACTCGTTCTTGCGCTGTCGTACTTGGCCAAGGAGCCGCTTGCTCCCGGGCCTCTCCCAAGTTCCGAGGTAGTTACCGATGAAGAGCTCGGTGAGTTGGTCCCAGTTATCAATGGAGTTCCGAGGGAGTCCTGCTAGCCAGTTGCGACAATCTTTGGTCAGCATGATGGGGAGGTAGTTCGCCATCATGTCTTTGTCGCCACCAGCGGCTTGTACGGCGGTGTAGTAGATCTGAAGCCACTGAGATGGATCAGATTTCCCGTCGTACTTGTCGATGTCCGATAGCTTGAAGCTCCTAGGCCAGGTCACGCTTCTCAAGCGCTCGGTGAATGACTGGAATCCGCCGATCCGACCTCTGGGGCGGGAACCACTCGGATCCGAGCCATCCGTTGTCCTTGGGGGAGTGCGTTCCCTTCTGCGATCTCGATCCCTGGGTGGAGAACGGGTCCTCCGAAAGGTCCGAGCCCTGGGAGGAGATCGGTCCCGTCGGTAGGTTCTGCCGCGCGGTGGAGTCTGCTCCCTTTGCGGGGTCGGCTGCCTTCGTGAGGGAGTTGCTCGTCTTCGCGACGGAGTCGGCCGTCGAGGCGGAGTACGACCGCCATCATTGCCGCGTCCTGGGCTACCGGAGAGATCGGAGTAATCAGTATACTCTGACTCCGTCGAGTAGCCGTTCCGGTTAGAGTTACGACGGGGATTCCCATGCTCCTGATCGTATTCCTCGCGACGTCGAGCCTCTTCGCGGTCACTGTCCTCAGCGCTGCTGCGGATGATGTTCCTCGTGTCTCGGTCTCTGTTGATCGTGTCACGAAGATCTTCATCATGGTCCGATCCGCCGCTGGTCCGGCGTCGAGTCGACCCGGGCTCAGGAGCGGTCGTACGTGATCTGTTCTGCATCTGGTGAACCTGGACGGAGGCGGCCTGCACGAAAGCCCTTACCTTATCCAGGCCTGGAGTACTAGGCGGTAGCCGACTGATCTCTTCGTCAATGATGACGAGGTTCTGGACTGGTGTCTCGTAGACGTTGAATCCATTGTACTCGAACATGTCGTCGCGCATCAGGTTCCGCTGGCTTCTCCTGTCGCGTCGATCCTGACGACGACGATGGTCCTCCGAGGGTGGTTCTCGAGATTGAGCGGTGCCAGATCCTGATGCGTTGGCCCCTTGCGGTCGGACGGCTCTGCGAGTCGCCCGATTAGCGTTGCGTCCTCGACGCTGATCTCTGGCTTCAGGCGCCTCGTCGGCCGGGGTGAGTTCATCCTCCGACACGGGGTTAGATGGCGTCGATGGTGCCACCATGTAGCAGTATGACCCGGCTCCGGCTCTTCCTCGCGCGAGGTAATCTTCCTCGGACTCGGAAGGATCGGTTGTGGGTGTGCCACATTCCGAACTACTCGGAGTTGATCCTCCGGGTGATCCAAATTGCTCCGGCTCCGTAGAGGAGTCGGACGCGGTGTAACCCTCTTGCAGGTCGTCCAGGATTGAGGGTCCCCGTGGGTTTGACTCGTAGGAGTCGCTCTCAGAGGGGGAATCATCCGCTTGAACGATCTCTTTCATCTTCTGCTGTTGGGTAAGCGCGCGGAAGCCGGGGGTCTGGATGGTGATGACCTCAGGGCTCGGAATGCGCGTCTGCTGAGCGTTTACGCTCTGAGATGACTCGACGACGCGACTCTCAAGAGCCAGATCGGAACCGAGTGGTTGCTGATCCGCTCCCGACTGGTTGGTCCCCGCGTTTTGCGATGGACTCAGTGGGGCAGATACGGCGCGATCAGATGCGATCGGACCGGATTGGGCCGTGATGGCCGTAGTCGGCGCCAGAGAGGAGTCCTCCGTGGCGGTTGTAGCTTCTGCCGCTTGGAGATCCGAAGCGGCGGTGGTGCTCCCGAACTGGATCTCGACTCCGTCGACGTCCGGGAGGTTGCAGCTGTCCAAGATCTTGACGTGGTCCATCGGGCTCACCAAATTGATCTCGGCGATATCCCCTACCTGGCGCGCCACTGTCGGTGATATGATCTCCGGCAGTCTTCCAAGGGGTAGCCCACGGAAGTGATTTGTATGGAGGGAAGATCGCAAAGATCGGAAGCTAGATGGTTAGGATGGACAGACGCAAGGATTTAGACAGGTTCGGGCTGTCGACTCAACGTAATACCCTACGTCTTGTTTGGGGGTGTTGTATTGCGTGGATTGTTCCCTTGAGAGACTTCGTGCTTTCGGAGGGGGTTCCTGCCCGCCTTATATATCGGGGTGGCAGGGTTACAAGTCGGTTTGTAGCCGATCCCATCTCTAAGGATCCTTTCCTTCTTTACAAAAACTCCTATTCTAATCAGAACTTCTCCTTCCAGGTCCTTCCTTCATGCGTCGGCTTGTCCCGCACGTCAGCAGGTCCAGAACGGTGGGCCGGGCCGCCCCCTATCGGGGGGTTGCTAGGCCTGCTCGTGAGGTACCCGGGGACCATATTCCCCACATTTTTGTTATTTTAATTCTCAAGTTACACACTAGTGGAGATACCATTTTCCGTCTTCTACACTTATATTGGGCCTAAGAGTCGTGGAAGGTAGAGAGCAATTCATTACTGGTTAGGGCACACACCGGTACAAGATAATACACATCAATACCAGTCATTGTTGACAATCGGTATTGATGAACCTAAGGCAAATTAGCACCGGTCAGTGGAAACAACTGGTACTGATGCTGTTGTTGTTACGAACCGGTGCCAATGTTTTCAAAGAACATCAAAACCGGTGCTAGTGCTCTTGAACCTATATGCTCTTCTTCCTCCCCACGACGGAGGCAAGAATATACTGAACTGTGTTCATGGAGCTCAAAGTGTAGGGGAGGTATTGCCCCGGATTGTTTTTCTCAAAGTTGGGGGGGGGGGGGGGGGGGGTTTCTACTCATCTAAGGGTTCTAAAAGATACACAAATTGATCCTCTCTCACCTTTTATGGTTTGCTTATCTCATTTTTCCAGAGATAGAGAAATTTTGATTCTTGTAAATGAAGAGAAATGAATTTTTTTTATTTATACATGTATTTACTTGCTAATTCTGTTGGTGCATAATCTGCATGTATAAAGTTGTTAGTTTAAGGTATGTTAGTGATGGAGATCTGGCAATTTTTTTAATCTCTTGTGCTTATTACTTTACATTTTTATAGCTGTCGATTCTTAATTATTATTTTTAAGTGGCGTTGATTAATTAGATATGAAAGAAAATGTCTTAACTACTGCTCTCAAATATACCCATCATAAAACATGTTAGAAAACTATCATTTAACTTTCTTACTTTAGAGGTAGAGAAATTGTGATTCTTATAATTTTAGTGAAATGATAGATTTTCTTATAAATAAAATATTATATTTAGGGTACAGCACAATTTCCATGTAAATTATAAATGTGGAGTTTTTGTTGTCTTCTTTTTTATACATGATATATATAATACAGATGAATCGGCAATGGATGTACGCAGACGAACATCTTCAGAAGTTTATTGACGGCATGGAAGTGTTTCATCATGTGATCGTAGCCAAGTAGCCAATAAGCCGGTGACATGTTTCATTAGTTGTCCATGTAGTCAATGCAAAATGTGAAGGAGTACCGTTCCGAAAGGACTCTTCACGCCACTTATATTAGAGTGAGTTTCATGCCAAACTATTTTATTTGGATGAAATACGGTCAAATAAAAATTACAATGGATGATAAAGAAGAAAAAGAGGATGATAATGATATTTCAATCACAGCTGAATACGATGCCTTTACAAATGCTACAATGGAAGAGGATGATCAAGAAGATGTTGCAGAAGATGGCTAGTTGTTGCATGGTGCTGAGAAAAGACTGCGATAATGAGGAGTTAACAAATTTGCAGCGTATATTAGAGGACCACAAAATATTATTACACCCAGGTTGCAAATAGAGACATAAAATGTTAGCTAGCACACTTGAACTTTTATAATGAAAGGCAACAAATGGTGTTGATGATAAGATATTTGAGGAGTTATTGAAACTTGTAACGAATTTTCTGCATCAACATACCAAGCAAAATGGATTGTTTGCCCACTAGGCTGGAGGTCCAGAAGAGCATGTCGTAATGACTGTATCCTCTATCGCGCTGATGAATATGAAAAGTTCCATGCTTTTCTAGTTTGCAACGCATCACGATATAAGATCAACCAAGATGACCCTGATTATGTTGACAAGGACTTCATAAGAAATGAGATCTCACTAAGCTTATGTGGTATTTTATTTCAATAACACATTTGAAACCTTTATTCAGAAAGAAAGAGCATGCTAAATTGATGTTATGTCGTAAAGAAGAACGTAAACAAGATGATATGTTGAGATAACCCGCAGATGGGTCCCAGTGAAGAAACATTGATAGAGCATTTCGAGAGTTTGAAAAGAATACAAGAAACATAAGGTTTAATTTAAGTAATGGTGGCATGAACCATTTCAGTAAAATGAGCAGTATGCATAGCACTTGACCTGTGGCTATATGTATCTACAACGTACCTCCTTGATTGTGCAAGAATCACAAATACATTGTGATGCTAGTATTTATCCAAAGTCTAAAACAACCTGGCAACGATATTGATGTGTACCTAAAACCATTGGTTGATGAACTTTTACGATTCTGGAAGGAAGAAGTGTGTGTGGGATGAGCACAAACAGGAGAAGTTTAACCTACGAGCATTGATGTTCGTAAACACGTAGGCCTTCTCATAAAAAGGAAAATCATGGGAGTTGAGGAAAGGTCATGTGCGGATTTTGAGCGGGCTGCCTCCGTTCGCTATGGTGGCTGACAAAGCATCATGTTATCCAATTAGGAGACTCCCTACATACTTACATCGTGATCACAATCAAAAGACATTTGTGATGAAAAAAGTTTATTAGCGTTCCATACATGATGATGTCTAATGTATTTTTCAATTCTTATGCTATGATGTAATAGAAGAACTATATGATATTATCATCTGATGTAATTTGGAAAAAAAATTGTTGCTCATGTTTAATTTGAAAAACTATATGATATTATTTAAAAAATCAGTGGTTATTGTGTTATTTTGAAGTGGCTATTGATTTTTCAGTAAAAGATTGATATAATGTAGTATTAAAATTATTGCATGACTACAAGATTAATGTAGTATTACATAATATTTTTTAAGTGTAGTTATAGTTGACAAATTTATTATGTAATTTTCACACTTGTTATTGATTTAATAGACAAAAAAGAAATTCAACCGATATAAACATCATATACCCAAAACACAAAATAATTTTAACGGTTAAAACTTATCAGTACTGGGTAGATCCAAAATCTGGTACTAAAAAAAATTCCCTTAATTTAAAAAATATATATTTTTTGCTTTTTGTTATATAGATATTACTATGCATCTACTTAGGTACATATACTTATAAATTTGAAAACGCCAAACAAGCTAAATTTTGGAATGGAAAGAGTACATTAAGAAAAGTGTTATACGAAGTTATCTTCTCACATAACTTTATTTAATTTTCAACTCTTTAGAATATTAAACATAGACTAATTTTTATCGCATCAGATATTTGGACACTAATTTAAAGTATTAAATATAGACTAAGTTCAAAACTAAATGCTGCTAATTTGCGAGATGAATCTATTAAGCCTAATTAGTCAATAATTTGACAATGTGATGCTACATTAAATAAACATATACTAATTATGGATTAATTTAGCTTCATAGATTCGTCTCGTGAATTAGCCACGATTTCTGCAATTAGTTTTATAATTAGCTCATGTTAATCCTGCTAATTAGCATCCACTCACCCGACCTAAACTTTATTAATTAAAATTTTCTAAATTTAGGCTCTATTTAAAGTCACGTCAATGTCATTGTCAGGCTACTCCTCAGCTCCTGAGACCCTACTCTGGCCAAAGCTTGTGCTCGAAGCTAAGCTGTCCTCTGCTTTAAATTAGCAATGCTCCACTCTCGTCTTCCTCTCCCTTCTTGCTCCGTGCTCCCGGTGCTCTGCGCTTCCTCTGTTCTGGAGAAGGTGAGCCCCGGCCACCCGTTCGTTTGTCTCTGCTCAACTAGCTGACCGGCTTCATTTCGCCGCTCCCGCAAAGATGGATCCATGACTCCTCTGTTTCTCCTATGTGTTTCTAGTTGTGACAAGTTTGGCTTTATCCATGGTGTTCTATGACAGTGCATCTCCTTACGCACCATGGCGGAGGACGAGCTTGCGATTTCCTGGTCGCCGGCGGATCCCTTGGAGCTTTCGTGGGGGCAGACGATTGACCTGGGCCTCGGCGATCTCACCTCAGACCAGCAGTTCGGCGGCCTCTTGAGTACCATCGCCCTGCAGCCACCACTCCAGGTACAGCTTTCAGCCGTCCGGTGCTCTGCGTGGTTTGGACTTAAAATGGAACGATATCACCATCCTGTCCTGTCTTCCTTGACGAAATATACATTTACATTTCGATTTTTCTTTTCTGCGATGCCATTGTAGTCTGCTACTCTGCTCTGGTTGGAACGTTTGATTTTCCGTGGAAGTAACGAGTGTATGCTGGGAGACGTCTGTTGCGCTTGTCCGGAGACGACCCGTGTCGACATGGCGGGGCCCGCGTTCACGGCGGCGTCATCCTGTAGCAGCGCGAGCACGACGCTTTGTGAGGGCAGGCCGCGATCATCCAGGGGAGGGGCGGCCGCGGCGCGCTCCGCGAAGCCAGCGAGGGCGCGGCCAGTGTTCACCGCGGCGTCTTTCATGTAGCCGCGCGGCGACGGCGCCTGGGCGCGGGCAGGATGCAGCGCGCTCTGCCCCATGGCGTGGTCCTGTAGCCGCGCCGCTGCCGGCGACCGGTGCGGGCGGCACCGGCTGCGGCGGCGGCTGGTGGACGGCGTGGGGAGGTAGCTCCGGCACGCGCGCAGCGCTGCAGGGGCTACGGCCGGAGGCCGCCGGTTCCGCCTGTCTGGGCCACGGGGCCTGGACATGGTGGGGCTGGGGGCGCTTTCCTACGCACGGGTGACAGGATCTGAGGTGAGGCGGCAAGTGCTTCTCGTCGGTGACGCTGGTCCGACGCCGCCATGGTGGCGGGGTTGGGGGTTGACTGGTGTATGCTGTGGCGCCGTGGTGGTGCTTTGTGTTGTGCCGGGCTGATTCCGATGGAGGTGATGCGGAGGCGAGGAGCGGGCTACGGGCTTGACCAAGAACGTGCAGTGGGCAGTGTGTTGAGTCAGGCGTAAGCCTTCACTAACGCTTCTGTTAGTGGTGATGCCCTTGTGGCCCCGTTCTCCCTGCTAAGGGCACCATTGCGAGACACCTTGTTTTTCCTTCTGCACGGGGCTCTTAAGGGTGTGAACCCTGTCCATATGTGGAGTGTGACGGCGGCGCCATTGGCGTCGTACCCTTCTTGAATGCGTCGCATCGGAGACCCGCCTTGGTCAGGCAGTGGTGGTGGTTAGTTGGTGGTGTTACCCGCGCGTAGCCGCAGAGGAGGTGCGCTTTGTTCGTGTTGGCAGGAAGGTGCAGAGGATCAATGGGTGCTGGAGGTCTTGAGCTGACGGACATAGTGTTGTCGTGACCCCGACGACGGATGGGCGGAGGTGTTGCTCTCATAGCGGTTTCAGATATCTGAGTCTTTGGCAGAGGAGTGTGAGGCGGTGGGAGAGGCGTGAGGCCCCCACGCAGAGTGGTCAGGATGAGTGTTCTTCATTGACGCTGCGACAGGAGTGTTCTGCTGAGGCTCCACTGGGCAGGGGAATTGGATCGTGTGGGTGGCTTGAGAGTGATCTCCCAATGGTGGAGGAACTGGAGTTGCCGCTCAGGCTTGCAGCGTGCCGCGACATTCGGCGCAGCGCAGCGTTAGTGACGACGGCGCAGTTCGTGGTAGTTTCTTTCGGCTCCTCTCCCAGTTTGTGGTGGTGTAGTGTTTTGTTGGGTGTGTTTGTTTGCGTGCGTTGTTTGTGTGGTGGTGGTGTTTGTTTCGGCGCGTTATGTATGAATGCTTCTTCTTCTTATATGATGTGGCAGTGCTCCTACCTTTAATTTTTTTAAAAAAAGCCCGGAGATTTCAGTATGAGTTTCAGATCAGCATTAGGCTTAGTTTGGCAGCACACGTCCCCGCAGGGAACTCGGTCATTTCCGCGCGGGGAAATGTGCCCGACATACATAGGTTAGGAAGCGCTCCCTGGGAATCCGTATGCTGCCAAACTAGGCCTTGGCCCTGTTTAGATGTTTCGCGAAATTTTTTTCGAGTATGTTCCCTCACATGCATGGCATATTAAATATAGTTGAAAAAAATAACCCATTATATAGATGGAGTGTACTTCGCGAGACGAATCTAATGAGCCTAGTTAGATCGTGATTAGACAATAAATTGCTACAGTAAATATGTGCTAATGACGGATTAATTAGACTCATTAGGTTCGTCTTGCGATGAACTGACATACTCTGTAATTAGTTTTGTAATTAGTCTATATTTATATTTAATACTTCAAATGTGTTCCCGACATACTGTAAATTTTTTTGCGAAACAATCTAAACGCGGCCCTTAGGCCAGCTCCAGCAGTCATAGCCGGTGTTAGCAACTTCGCCGGCCCCAAAGAAATCGGGACAGTAGTGTACATGGGCTTGAGGAATGTGCATGTAAAAGGGAACGAGCACGGAGAAGTGTGTGCGCTAGCACCGACGGAAGCGCTGGCTAGAACCGTTTTGCACTATTTCCTGAATATAAAATTGTTCTAGCTAGCCAAATAGCCGGCCGCTGGAGCTGGCCTTAGGAATTGAGTATTTGTCCCAAAATACCGTTCGACCAAAGTGGGAATTTACATGCTGCTTAGTTTATAAGATTTGGGCCGACGTAAGCACTCCGATTTGTTTGGTTGGTGGTCATGATCATACAATTTTGAATTTTGGATCCTACCAGTTTTGATCCCAAATTCTCAAAGGTTGCAACTATTTTGCTTCAATTAACAAGTGCACGGATGCATTTTCCCCTAATTTTATAGAATAATCAGGAAACCAACGTGGATCTCTTGTTCAGCAACCAGGTCTCTTTTTTACAGTACATCACACGAAAACAAAACGTCTGCTTAACGGTCTGCTGAAAACTTCACTGGGCACTGGCAGCCCGTGCCATTCTATCTTGCACCTTACTTCAACGCGATGCATCCTTCTGATTTCTGAAGGAGACACCGAACTAGTTTGTACGCAGAATACAAGTTACAGTTTTGCTTTGTAGAGAATCTTTCATAAAAAAAGTTTTGTTTTGTAGAGTAACATATACTGTGATTAAGTGTATCATGTGAATATCTTATTTATTTGCAGCCTTGCACCGTAATAGAAATCTTTAAGCTACTGATCATGCATCCCTTATGCTTCATGACAGATGGAAGGTTACCTAGCACAGGATGATGCAATCATGGACCCTCAGTTGGATGATGCCGACTTGGTCAAATGGATAGCAGGTACTGTATTGGTCATTATTTCTGTCCATTCCAAAGGTTTATTACTCATGGAAAGCAACATTTATCTAAAGCTTGACTCCTAATTGTAGAGTTCCAAAATGGTGCTTCTAACCCATCTCCTTCACCGGAGATGAATATTCATCATCAGGTATATATATGTATATGAGTCTAAAGATAGTTATATAATGAAACATATGCAAACATGTCATATTTGAATTGCATATTTGTTTCAATGATGGCTTTCACCGGGTCTTGCCTCTCTGGTCCTCTTTAGCAGGAATAGGTGAACTCTAAACACAGGTCGTTACATATGGAAAAATCTGGACTAGTGAATTACTTGGATTTGTTTTTTCTAGTTGTATGGTGCTCAAAATCCCCAATTCCTGCTTTCATGACAGATGGAGGATGAAGACATGGAAATGAAGCTACTGTTGAGGGGACCCAAAGATGAAACTCACCTACCACCAATGTTTGGTTGTCCTATATCGTTTTCTTTTCTTTTCTTTTCTTTTCAAGGTATTCTTTATGTTCTATGCAAGATGAATTTATATAATTGGCTTGATTTATAAAGTTTCTCATACAGGGGTACCACTTGAACATGCATATGACATACATCAGGTATGGTTATTTGATCTATGAAAGCAGTGTTCAGATGTTTAAATCTATTGTGCCCTTTATTTCCATGTAAATGCGACTTTTTGATCAATCTAATATATTAGTAGTACACATAAATCATGGCTTCTTGATATTCATGCTAGTCATGCTAGGAACATATTGCAAAGTTTTTTTTAGTACAGTTAAGTGTCACAGTAAATTGCACCTAGATTTTTGGCCTACCATTTTTTGTTTGATTGCAATAGATATGGTTATTACCGTGGAGTGAAGTGCAACACCTCGTCCTCCGAAGCCGCACTGCCCAGCTTTTTCGAGGGGCGGGCATGCGTACACATAGTACCCTGCTTACACTTTCGTCCTCGCTTCGTGTAAAAGGGTTAACCTGAGGGTGCTATGGCTGGAAGTCAAAGGCTTATAAGTTGGCTTCATCTTTGCTCAACTAGCAATATAGTACTAAACACGCGCACACCGCGCTAACGGGCCTCTACTGGGCCAAACAAACTGGACCAGGTGTCATAGTGTTGCAATAGAAAGTTTTTGCAACGATATGTTTTTGTTGTAAAAAATAATTTGGAATCAAAACTACGAAAATTATTGTGTAACAGAATCAAAGCCAGAACCTTCTAGACACATAATCGATGATATTACCAGTAGATTAGAGAAACTTTTGTTGCATAAGGTCCTTAGCTTGCAAAGTCACCTGCTCACCTTACACCGGTGTACATGGACTCCACATTTGCAGCCACAGGCTACCGTCCAATAGGCTCACGTTAGAGCTGTTATTACCTACTATTTTTTATCTTTTTCATAAAATCATGTTGTTCTGTAGAATTGACAGGCGGTGCAATTACGTCACAGCAATTCTCATATCTCGTCCTCATAGGCATTGGTTTCATCATTATACTCCACATGGGGGCTTTGGCCACATGAGGTTTCAAAGGAAGATATACCATCACATGAACGATCTTAGAGATGTCAATCTGGTTCGGGAGCTTATCATGCACAGCGGGTTATTATATATGTTTGGTGAGAGTAAACTAGTATATGCATGTAGATGTAATTACAGCTTGGATATGTGGAGGTGCTGGATACACATAACAAGTTTACTGACCTTGGGTGTAGTTTAATCTCAATGTTATAGCCTATTAGCACACTAAAATTCTGAGGTCAGTGACTTACACACACACACACACATGACAAGTTTCAAGTTGATGATCTCCAACGTAAATCGGCAAAATGTTATAACCTTGTAATAAAACAGGTGGATATGACATATGTAGTGATAACAATTTGTTTCTTCATGAAAGTGTGAAGATAAATTTTATTCAGTCACTGGGGGTGATGCAAGAGCAGCTGTGCAAATGCATTTAAACCATGAAATCAAGGATTGCATTGTCAAGCCAAGCTTTTTAGGTTTGAACTCTTATTTTCAGTGAATTCATATTCTGAACGAGGCATGCGACTTATCATGAACTTATGCTCATATGCTACATGCTTTCGATTTAGTACCAACGCAGGTCAGTTGGGGGCAAAAGGGCCTGTCGGTGATATTATCTCCGGCAGTCTTCCACGGGGTAGCCCACGGAAGTGATTTGTAATGTAGGGAAGATCGCAAAGATCGGAAGCAAGATGGTTAGGATGGACAGACGCAAGGGTTTATACAGGTTCGGGCCGTCGACTCGACGTAATACCCTACGTCCTGTTTTGGGGTGTTGTATTGCGTGTTTTGGTGATTCGAGTTGGCTCGAGTCGTGGTGTCTAATTGTGGTCGGTCGTTTTTGAGGGGGTCCCTGCCCGCCTTATATATCGGGGGGCAGGGTTACAAGTCGGTTTATATCCGATCCTATCTCTAAAATCCTTTCCTTCTTTGCAATAATTCCTATTCCAACTAGGACTTCTCCTTCCAGATCCTTCCTCCGTGCGCCGACTTGTCCCGCACGTCTTCAGGTCCAGAACGGTGGGCTGGGCTGCCCCCTTTTGGTGGGCTGCCAGGCTTGCTCGTGAGGTACCCGGGTACTATATCCCCCACAGTAGCCCCCGAGCACTTCTTGGCCGATCGTTGGCTGTAATTGTTCCATCTTTTCTTGCATGATTCGAGTGCTCCAAGTTGTCTAAGATCTCATCCGAGTGGTTTCGAAGAAGGTCCGAGTGGTTTCGAAGAAGATCCGAGTGGTTTCAAGGAAGATCCGAGTGCCTTCTCAGACGTTCCTGAAAACAATTCTTCAATTACAGTCAAATGAGGGGAAGGAGTGCTCTTTTTCACGACGCGACAGCGAAGTGAATACACTTAGCCCCGGGCTTTGGGCAATTTTAGTATGAAATTGGCCAAAGGTCTTCAATTTTTACACATCTGTATCTTGATCTTCAATGGTGTGCACCTCCAGGTGCACCCATTGGGTGTAGCCCCCGAGCCTTGAGTAGAATAGAATATTCTGGTCGAGGGTCAAAAATAAATATTATGAATCTCTTTTTGAACTTGATCCATCAATGGTGTGCACCTCCAGGTGCACCCATTGGGTGTAGCCCCCGAGTCTTGTTACGACTCAGTATGATCGTGTCAAGACTCTGAAAGCCATGAATTCCGACTGATTTTTTCAGCCCCCATGCCTCTGGACATGGATTTTAGATAATCTTTTCCTTCAGAGGCTTTTTTGTTTCCCCTTTATAAGGATTTTGTCCTCGAGTTCTTTGAACTCGGCATGACTCCCGAGTCGTGTCCCACGACTCAGCTTGACCATATGGTAAGCCATCTTCTCACAAGATTTATACTTATCAGCATTTGACCCAGATTTCTGAATCAATTTAGCGATAGTATCGCATGCCTTACGTAAAAATCAGTTGCGAGGTCGCAATATTAATTGCAAAATCGAGTCTGGTCGTCGACTAATTTTAGCCTCACGACCGAGTGGTTTCTGCCCCTGAACCCTAGCTCAGGAACCCACAAATTTATTATCGTAACAGAACCGAAAGGTCGTGCTATATTTCAGCCCATTAGGCCCATTATTCCTAAAAGTCCGTTGCGTCCCTAACGGTCGCCTTACGGAAGGCGAGATATCACGAGATATCGCGATTCCCTGCCGCATCTTTGAATTCAAAGCGACGGGACGTGCCTGCGTCGGTTGAGTTCCCGAGACAAGCGCCGCGCCGCGCGCGAGAGGAACGGTTCATTCCTTTATAAGCCATCCCCGCCGCATTCTTCTTCCTTTACTTGCCATTTGCCTTCCCGACGCTCCAGTTCCCTTTGCGCCAGAGCAAAACCCTAGATATGCTCCCGCAACCTTCTTCCTCGCTCTCCAGCACCGCTCGCTGCCATGGCGCCCAAGAGGAAGGAAGCCTCGAAGCGGAAGGAGAAGTCACCAGCAAGGGCCCGGTCGTCCAAGGGCAAGGCCACCGCCGAGGTCGCCGTAGATCGCGCCGTCGAGTGGAGGGAGTCCATCACCACCACCAAGCGCCTCGAGCAGCACGTCATGGATGGCGTCCTCCCCGACCAGCAAACCGCCGAGTGGCGCGCCGCCGCCGGTGAGTCTTTCCCCACCCCAAACTCCTCTGATTTGGTGGTGTTTGAATCTTTCTTTCTCCGTGGT
Source organism: Urochloa ruziziensis (assembly GCA_015476505.1). NCBI lineage: Eukaryota > Viridiplantae > Streptophyta > Magnoliopsida > Poales > Poaceae > Urochloa > Urochloa ruziziensis. The sequence continues at coordinate 56,528,641 of CM027118.1, forward strand.
TTCGGCGTGCCCGCGCATTCTTTCCTCCGCGGGCTGCTGCATTACTATGGGATCTGCCTCTGCGCATTGAATCCCAACTCTATCCTTCACATCGCCATCTTCATCAACCTCTGTGAGGCCTATCTTGGGATAGAGCCTCACTTCAATCTTTTCATTCATCTTTTTCTTCTTAAGCCTTATCCCCGAACCGACTGCCCACAAGTAGTCGGGGGCGCCGGACTCCAACTCCGCGAGGGTCGAACTCGGGAGTATTTTGACATCCCTTTCCTTACCTCCAATAAGGGGTGGCAGTCCGAGTGGTTTTACGTAGGAAACCACTCGCCTGCCATCTCTCCAGAAATTGATTCTCGTCCTGTCCCCTCCCAATCCTGGACCGCTCTTCCCAAGGAGAGTGAAATGGACCAGGTTCGGGAGCTCCTGGGTCTTATTTCCCAGTTGAAGGACAATGGGCTGTCTGCCGTCGGTGTGGCAGCCAACTTTGTTCTGCGCCGGGTTCAGCCGCTCAAGCAGCGGGCTCACCCGGCGTATGAATATTACGCCGAGGGGGACAACACGCGCGAAGGCCCCGAGCGCGTCGACAAAGTCCAAGCCGCCGCTCGGCTTGGCAAATTCTTCGCACCTGGAACGTCCCTGAGGACTACTGACTGTCCTCCGGCGTTCAACTTGGGAAATCCACGCCCTGAGGTATTTAGTCAGTTTGTTGTTGTTTTTATTTCAATTCCACCCATTGGGTGTAATCTCAGAACTGAACCCAATATTTGCAGGGTCGAGTTGCCTTTGTATCCCTCCCTCCTTTGCCTGAGATGCCAAAGGGAGTGGATCAGCCTCGTCGACGCAGGGCCGTTGGATCTGAAGAAGCAGTCGGGGAAAGTGAGAGTGATCTGCGCGACTCGGATATCACTCTGTCGTCCTCTCCTTCCCCGATGTGCAATCTCCGAGTGGTGGGAAGGCTGCTCCTGCTCTGAAGAAGCGGAAGATCTCCACAGGGATCGTGTTCAGGGATGCGCCCAGCCGCCGGCAACTCCTTATATCTGAGTCGTCTGACTCGGAAAAGGATGAAGCTGGCATCGCCGAGTCGTCTCTCCAGCCGCCAATCACGAGCTCGGAGCAGTCTCCCCTTGCAGTAATGCCTCTGAGTGCTGCAAGTCCGAGGGACCTCCCTTCCCCTACTCGGAAAGGAAAGCGCCTGAGAATGCGCATTTCTAATCTGTAAGTATTCTTGTCTTCTCTTGATTTCCCTTTATGCTTTTTGTTAGTGATCCATAAATGCTTTATCTTGTAGCACGCCGTCTGAGGTCCCCTTCTCGGGTCCTCCGCCTCAGTCAGCGGTTGAGACCGAAGCCCCAACAATCCAAACTCCAGAGGTGCCGATCCACTCGGCTGATCTTCTCAGCGATCAGCCTGTGGGTCCGCTACCCGAGTCGCAGCGGGAGCCAACCCCGCCACCGCCGAGTCCTGTACCAGCGTCGCCGACTCCTCCGCCAGTCCCTCAAGGCAGCCCCCAGCATGCTCCTGCGGTTGAACCGACTGCAGCAGTGGAGGAGCCCCAGACTGCGGCGGTCGAGATAGCTTCTGCGGCGGTCGGCGTCCTGAGTGGTGGTGCTCCCCTGACTCCTCTGGAGGAGTTTTTGTCCCTTCATCGTCGCATGGGCCACATAGCCAAGGTATTTCCCGAACTGCTTATCTTGTTGATATCAAATACCAAGTGGTATATTGATTCATATTGTCATCTGACTTGTTTTTGCAGAACTTAGCTGCTGATGCCGAGGCTAAAACCTTGGTTATTCAAGAATTAACTTCTGCAGTCGCTAAGGCCGACTCCTTGGTGGCCCGAGTGGCTGAGCTCGAGGCTACTGCAGTCGAGCGCCAGGCTGAGTTGGAGGAAGCCCAGCGTACCACCCGCGATTTATGCGGGGAGGTAGAGCAGGCTAAGCTCAACGAAGCCCAGGCCGTGCACGAGCTCAGAGGTATGTTCTTCCTTATTTGTTTTTCTGTCAGACGTGAAAATATCATTCAGATCTAACCTTCTTTAGATTATCGATATCGGACTATGTCCCAATTCGCAGAGCTCACTGCCAAGGTGGCCCGGCTGCAAGGTGAGGCTGAGGCGCTGCGCACTGAGAAGATAGCACTGGAGGATGCTATCCGAGTGGTGGCGGAGGAGATCGAGCCGGAGGCGTCATCGTCTTCAGCTTCCATCCTCGACCGCGTTCGGGCGCTCCCACGCTACTTCCGGCGGCAGCTCTGCTCCATCAGCCAGGCCAGCTGTGGCCATGTCCTGGCAGTGCTGAAGTCTCTGTTCCCGGCGTCAGACCTGGAGCCACTTGGCCGCGGGTATGCTGCCGGTACCTCTGAAGACGATGTGGGCAGACTGCTCCATGAGGTCGAGCCCATTGCCAATGTCCTGTCCAAGGACGTTGTTGATGACTCGGATGAAGCGGCCCCGTCTGGTGCTGGCGACCCTGCAATGTAAATAAAGTATCTGTAGTATTTGTTCGAACCAGTATTTATTTGAACAATGTGTGAATGGTCACTTTTGTATATAAGTTTTTATTGGTCTACAACTCCCTTTCTTTCTGCGCTAGCCTTAATTTCTGAGTGGTTGACCTGTTACGGAGTAGATTAGCCTCGTTGGTCTCAGTCTCATGCCGCAGAGTCTTTGTCGTACGTTTAGAGCTTTGACTTGGCGAGTACTTTCCCTCTCGATTTAAGGTTTATTCCCCTCATACTTTATGTGCGTGACGCGAAAGAGGAAATGCGAGTAGTAGAAATAGATGAAAGATGAAATCAACTTTATTGATAACTCATTATGAACATGCCGAGTCGTAACTGGGGGTGACTACCCTCCAAAATCACTCGGAAAAAATAAATCTAAAAATAAAAAAGATAAATACATAGCTGGATTAGGCGTAGAATCGCTTGCGAATGCTTCAATGTTCCACGGATTTATCGATGTAGGCGCCCTATTGCGTCCAGAGTCAATTGATCCATATGCGCTTGAAGTAGTCCTCTGGTAGATCGCGCCGGCGTTTTTCAGACCGAAGGCCAAAGGAGCACCGAACGATGTGACGAACGGAGTTTTTATCTGCTCGTTAGGCTCCAGGTCTGTCTGGCTATAGCTTGGATAGCTGTCGAGAAAGCAGAGCAGGGCAGAGCCTGCCGTGGAGTCTGACTCTGCCCCAATGATGGCCGTCATCATTGGGTCGTCCAGGTCCAAGGAGATCCCTCTTCAGCTCCGTCTCCTTGCTTGGCGCGATGGCTTCTCTTGCTGGCTTCTTGGTGGGGATCTCTAGAGCGTCCTTGTCCACCTCCTGCGATGCAGCCAGTACTTGTTCCATGCGCTTGGACATATCCAGGGCGGCTGCCGCGTTAAGAGTTTCCTGCTCGCATGTGTATGCGACTCGGACGTCTCCCAAGACGGTGATTACGCCTTTCGGTCCTGGCATTTTGACCTGCAAGTAGACGTAGTGAGGAATCGCCATGAACTTGGCGAGTGCCGGCCTCCCAAGGATGGCGTGGTATGCAGTTTCAAAGTTCGCCACCGTGAACTGCATGTGCTCGGTCCGGTAATTATTCCGGTCTCCGAAGGTGACGGGCAGCGTGATGTGCCCGAGTGGTTCTGCCCCCTCTCCCGGTATCAAACCGTAGAACGCGGATTGGGGGGGACTCAGGTCGAGAGTAGTCAGGCCGAGCTCCTTCAATGTGTTAGCAAAGAGGATGTTCAGGCCACTGCCACCGTCGACTAGTACCTTGGTGAGCCGAACGTTGCGGATTGTCGGGGCTACCACCAAGGCGTGGGACCCGGGCTTCGGTATGAAGTTTGGATGATCCTCCCGGGTGAATGTGATCGGAACTTCCGACCACTTGAGGTATTCAGGTACCGGTGGCTCCCTCGCGTGCATGACCTGGCGATGGGTGAGCTTCTGCTGGCGCTTCGACTCGAACTCTGGTCCGCCATAGATCATGCGGACCACTCGGTCGGCTTCCTGAAAGTCATCACCAGGCTCGTCGTTTCGCCTGTCGTCTCGCGGGGAACCATCGTTCCTCTTTCTGTACGGGGGGCCTCTGTTGCCCCCGGTGAAGGCTCGCTTGAGCCCGTAGCACTCTCGTGCCGAGTGCTTGTGTTTGTGGTACGGGCATTGCTCATCGAGCATGCGCTGGAAGTCCTCTGGAGTTACCCGGCCTCTGGACCGGTCCAGGGCAGCGACCATATCTCCTTCGCTTTTCTTCTTGCGAGGTTGGCTGTCATTGCGTCGATGGTCGTCGTGTCGTTCTTCGTCGTCGCGGCGGTCGCGTTTGCGAGTCGTCTTGTTCTCTTCTTCCCAGCGACTTCTAATCTCGCTGAGTTGTTCTCTTTCCGCGATCTCGGCGTCCGCCCACGTGCTAGCGACCCGGAACATGTCATTGACAGTCGCGGGTGGCTTCCGAGTCCACTTATGGATCAGTCTTCCATCGGAGATGCCGCGCTGGAAAGCTGACATCACCTCCTGATCCGTGACGTCCGTGATGGAGTTGCGCTTTTCTGAGAACCTGCGGACGAAGTCGTGCAGAGTCTCGTTCTTGCGCTGCCTGATCTGACCGAGGAGCCGCTTGCTCCCGGGCCTTTCCCAGGTACCGAGATAGTTACCGATGAAGAGTTCGGTAAGCTGCTCCCAGTTGTCAATGGCGTCCTGCGGGAGTCCTGCCAGCCAATTGCGGCAGTCCTTGGTGAGCATGATGGGAAGATAGTTCGCCATCACGTCCTCGTCGCCGCCGGCCGCTTGTACGGCGGTGTAGTAGATCTGAAGCCATTGAGATGGGTCAGATTTCCCGTCGTACTTGTCGATGTCCGACAGCTTGAAGCCTCTGGGCCACGTCACGCTTCTCAAGCGCTCGGTGAACGACTGGAATCCGCCAATCCGACCTCTAGGGCGGGAATCGCTCGGACCCGATCCGTCAGCTGCTCTTGGGGGTGTGCTGTCCCTCCTGCGATCCCGGTCCCTGGGTGGGGAACGGGTCCTCCGATAGTTCCGAGTCCTGGGTGGAGTTCGGTCCTGCCGGTAGGTTCTGCTGCGCGGTGAAGTTCGATCTCTTGGTGGAGTCGGTCGCCTGGGTGGCGGAAGCACTCGTCGTCGACCGCCGTTGTTGCCGCGCCTTGGGCTACCGGAGAGGTCAGAGTAGTCTGACTCTGTCGAGTAGCCGCTTCTGTTGGGGTTACGACGGGGATTTCCATGATCCCGATCATACTCTTGGCGCCGTCGGAGTTCTTCGCGATGGCGCTCTTCAGTGCTATTGGTGATGATGTCCCTTGCATCTCGATCTCTGTTGATCGTGGTGCGGAGGTCTTCATCACGACCCGATCCGCCGCCGGCCCGGTGTCGAGATGAATCGGGTTCAGGAGCGTCGGTGGTCGTTCTGCCTTGCATCTGGTGAACCTGGACGGAGGCGGCCTGCACAAGAGCCCTTACCTTTTCCAGTCCCGGAGTGTTAGGCGGTAGCCGATTGATTTCCTCGTTGATAGTAACGAGGTTCTGGACCGGTGTCTCGTAGACCTCGTGTCCGTTGAACTCGAACGTGCCGTCGCGCATCAAGTTCCGGGCGCTCCTCCGCTCGTGTTGATCCCGTTGGCGACGATGATCTTCAGAGCGAGGCTCCTGGAGTCGAGCAGTACCAGATCCTGACGCGGCGGCTCCGTGTGGTCGTGCGGCTCTGCGAGTCGCCCGACTGGCGTTGCGTCCTCGACGCTGGTTCCTGGCTTCGGTCGTCTCCTCAGCAGGAGTGACCTCATCTTCTGAGACAGGATTGGTTGGCGTTGCTGGCGCCACCATGTAACAATATGATCCGACTCCTTCTTGCGCGAGGTAGTCTTCCTCGGACTCGGAGAAGTCGGATGTGGGCGTGTAACGCTCCAAACTACTCGGAGTCAATTCTCCGAGTGATCCTAGTAGTTCCGGCTCTGTAGAGGCATCGGACACCGTGTATCCTTCCGGCAGATCGTCTAGGATTGAGGGTCCCAGTAGATCTAGCCCGTAGGAGTCGCTCCCAGAGAAGTAATCATCCGACTGGACGATGTCCTTCATCTTTTGCTTCCGAGCAAGCGCGCAAAAGCCAGGGGTCTGAACAGCAATGACCTCAGGGCTCTGGACGCGTGTAGGTTGAGCGTTTACGCTCTGCGATGATTCGGCGACGCGACTCTCAGGAGTCGGATCGGAACCGAGTGATTGTAGATCTGTTCCCGACTGGTTTGGCCTCGCGTTCTGCGAAGGACTCAGCGGGGTAGATCCGGTACGATCAGAAGCGATCGGATCGGATTGGGCCGTGATGGCCGAAGTCGGCGCCAGAGAGGAGACCTCCGTGGCGACCGTAGCACCCGCCGCCTGGGTATCTGAGACGGTGGTGGTGATGACGTCCCCGAACTGGATCTCGACTTCGTCGACGTCCGGGAGGTTGCAGCTGTCCAAGATCTTGACGCGATCCATCGAGCTTACCAGATTGATCTCGGCGATATCCCCTACCTGGCGCGCCACTGTCGGTGATATTATCTCCGGCAGTCTTCCACGGGGTAGCCCACGGAAGTGATTTGTAATGTAGGGAAGATCGCAAAGATCGGAAGCAAGATGGTTAGGATGGACAGACACAAGGGTTTATACAGGTTCGGGCCGTCGACTCGACGTAATACCCTACGTCCTGTTTTGGGGTGTTGTATTGCGTGTTTTGGTGATTCGAGTTGGCTCGAGTCGTGGTTCTAATTGTGGTCGGTCGTTTTGAGGGGGTCCCTGCCCGCCTTATATATCGGGGGGCAGGGTTACAAGTCGGTTTGTATCCGATCCTATCTCTAAGAATCCTTTCCTTCTTTGCAATAATTATTCCTATTCCAACTAGGACTTCTCCTTCCAGATCCTTCCTCCGTGCGCCGACTTGTCCCGCACGTCTTCAGGTCCAGAACGGTGGGCTGGGCTGCCCCCTTTTGGTGGGCTGCCAGGCTTGCTCGTGAGGTACCCGGGTACTATATCCCCCACAGGGCCAAAGAAAAAGTCGCACAAGAAGCACACATTTTAAGGTACTCCCTCCGGTTCAGTATTAGAAGTCGTTTAGGACAGCGACACGGTCACCAAAGCAAAACTTTGACTTCTCTTTTCTATAAAAATATTTGTTGAAAAGTTATATATGTATATTTTTATGAAAGTAATTTTCAAGACCAATCTATTTATATGATTTTCACATTTTCAAACTCAACGACTTAAATGTTATTCATGATTTATATTCCCAATGTTTGACTCAAACCATGTCCAAAACGACTTCTAATACTAAACCGGAGGGAGTAAACATCAAACCTTATTTGCCAAGTATATATGTCTCATTCTTTAGTTGTTTATGTTGAAAAAAAGTAAAGCAGGGAGACAATCCCGTTGACCCTTCATCAGCCTATTTGATGCATTTAAGTTACAAATCGAATAGTAAACTTAAGTAACAAATAATTTTGATTGTTAAAGGATATAGTGGTTTTCTTTTTCTAAAAGATAATATAATATATACACGGAGTTGTGCAAAACTAGCATATTTATATACCATATATCTATAATGTTGCTCTTGTCATTATATAATCATCTGGATCATGTGAATTGTGTAACTTTATATTCTTTAACTAAAACCACAAAGAACAATGGACATAAAGGTTTGTTTTTCTAGGAGGAAGAGGCCAGCTGCACGTTTGATTTCATTGGAGACACCAAGTTTGGAGCGAGAAAGAAAAAATCACATTGGACGTCATATGAAGTGAAGAAGCTTCTGGAAGGCATGTCTAAATATGGGGTTGGAAAATGGGCCAAGGTAAAGGCAGCTTATTTCGAAACATCATCTCGAAAGGCTGCGGATCTGAAGGTAATATCATTATATTAGTGAAAGTCTGCATCCCAGGAAGGCCAAGAGCAGTTATACTGTTTGATGTTTTGTTGTTTCATTTTTGTATTTCATTTACATTGTTTCATATATTTTCAGGATAAATGGAGAGATCTGCGTAGAGCATGTGGGATTAATGTTGGCTCTAAAAAGAAGGTGATATTATCTTGCAATGCGTTTCTTTTAGCTCATGCTAGTTGGCATCACCCCCGATTCTATTTGTCTTACATTTACCCAGTTCCCTCCAGGTAAAAGCATATTCTGCTACACAGGAGATGCTGAAGGGATTGAAATATAAGATAAAAAACATAGCAAGTAGTGCGTTTAGATGATTGCAGCTGCACCGTTTGATCTACTCTCCTAAATTGGTCTTTTTGTTTAGGTGCATGGTGCTTGGTATAGCTTAATTTGTTTTCCAATGCAAACATGTGGGCGCATTACCAGTGTAAATATATGGTCATTAGATGGGAACTAGTTAGATAGCCATGCACGGTTAGTTTCATGTTAACGTGAAACCTGATAGAGATACACTAGCGTTAGTTTCATGTTAACGTGAAATAACCCTTGGCATCCACGGTTTCATGTTCAATAGCGGCAATGCTGAACAAATTACATCATGGGATTGTTACAACATACTTGTCGTGCAAGTATAGAAATAAACTAACGCTAGTGTATCTCTATCAGGATTACGAAGGAGACACTACGCCAGAGACTATTTGTGTTGGCGGCTACATCATATCTGTGCTGGCGGGTATGGCGCCCGCTAGCGGTCTGGTGCCAGCACAAATGGCATCTGTGCTGGCGGGCAATTAAGACCCCCGCCAGCACACATAGAGTTTACGCTGGCGGTGGATTAGGCCACCCGCCAGCACAGATACATGTACGAAATAAAAAAAAAGCGTCGGTGCCACCGTGCTTTCGTCCTCGCTACTGGTCCTTGGTCTGACGATGTACAAGTTCACGCTTGCTTGACCGCGCCGCAGGGGCTCGTGCCACTCCCAACTCCATGCTCGTCGCCTCCTAGCAGAGATCCTCGTGTTGCTGGACGCAACCACAACCCCGCCTAGCTCTTGATGCATAGTCGCAACTCGTAGAAATCACTAAAAATCACAAAACAAAAGCTCTGAATCTCTAGCTGATTGGGTGTAAATCGAGCAAATCAAAGTTTGGGGGTCAATCGAATTGAGCAAATCAACAAAGGAAGAAAATCTCTTGCCTTGGTGGAAACCGATAAGAATTTTCTCTTGACCATCACGGCGGCCACAACTTTGTCGTCACCTGCACCGGCCATAGCCCCTCCGCTCGCTCGCGCCAGGCTCCACGATCCACCCATGCCGATAGCGACTCGTCGGTTGTGCACGACTCGTCCGGCCTGCAGGAAAGGGATAAGTGTGAGAGGGAGAGAGCACACATGAGCGGATGAAGAGAGAGGGGAGAGAAAGCACCTGAGGCCCTTGTGTCGTCGACCGTCACCCGCAGCCGCGCGCGCTGGCTAGCCCTGCGCTCGCCCGCCGCACGCGCTGCTGCTCCCCGCTCGCTAGCCGCATCGGCACCCACTCCCGTCGGACGCCACGCGCGCCGCGCCGGCCGGCCTCCCGCCGCACTTGCTGCTCCCCGCTGGATGGCCGCATCGGCGCCTGCTCCCGTCGGACGCCACACCCGTCGCGCCCGCCACTCCCGCCGGCTTCCCACCGCACGCGCTGCTGCTCCCCGCTGGCCGGCATCGTCGGCGCCCGCTCCTACCGGACACCCCTCCCGCCAGCCTCCTGCGCCGGCGCCCGCCAGCCTGCCCCCGGTGCCTGGAGGAGAGGATAAGGGAGGCATAGATGTGAGGAAGGGAGAGAAGAAAAGGATAAGTAAGGCAGAGATGTGTGGAGGGTGAGAGAGAGACGAGGAGATAGGCCGCGCGTTTTATTTGTTTTGCCGCGCTCCATCAATTTTTTTGGGTTCCGCTCCTTGAATTATTGTGCTGACGGGTGACTTTACTCCCCGCCAGCACAGATGACATATGTGCTGGCGGGTGCTTGCACTGTAGGTCTAGTTCCTTCTGTGCTGGCGGGTGCTAACTTGGCCCGTCAGGGTCCAAAAAGACTGCTGCCAACACAAATCGATTCTGGTGTAGTGAGAGAATCGATCAGGTTGTCCTGATCGTGTTACAATTACAACCGATATCTAATCTGTAACACCCTCCCTCAATCTCAACCGGACTTCCTTGTCAAGTTGAGATGGCGCTTGAATTGTTCAAAACTGTGAACAGGGAGAGCTCTAGTGAATCCGTCTGCTACTTTATCTCTGGAAGGTATCAGCCGGACTTGCAGCAATTTATTTGTAACATATTCTTCCTCTCACAAAATGAAAGTCAATCTCAATGTGTTCAGCTCTTGCATGAAAATCTGGATTTGCTGAAACACATGGTGACTCGCCAATCTTGACCGTGACTTCGTAATCATAACCCGATCTCAATTGAATTCTTGATGTACCGTACCACAAAATCCTTTTAATAGCAGCCCAATGCAAGGTGAGTGCATGTAAGTATTGACATAATTTATTTACAGAGTAGTATGTGCAATCTGGTCCGGTGAGTGTGGGGTACTGAAGTGCTCAAGCAACACTTCTATAATTTGTGCTGTCCTCTATTCCTAAAGGTTCACCTTCATTTATTCGTACACATCGACAAAGTCTACTACAGTTGCTGGTTGTTGTTTTACACTTATATCTAAGATTTGTTATGTACCATGTAACAGTTCAAAAGACCGGTGTTCATAACCCAGTGGGGCTCCCTCACTACCGTTCAGCGCAAAGCCCTCCCGCAAGCCTGCTGCTGCCTGCCGCCGCTAAAGCAGGCGACGCCCATGCTGGTCTCGCATGATGATGTCGCAGTTGATCAATCGGGCAACGGTGTCCATGGATGGCCGGGAGTTTTGGTTCTTCTGCAGGCACTACACTGCTATTCTCGCCAGCTGCATATATGTAGGGACACAATTAACCACAAGTTTAAATGAACCAGACCTATCAATATAATCAGCGAGATAGGGAAAGGGCTACAATATTTGGAATAGTATAATATAATGTATGGTGTGATGAGAATTGAAGGTTAGGTGTATTATCAAGATATGTACCTCGAGAGCTCCGGCACGCGGGTACTGGCCGCCAAGCTTGGGGTCGATGCACTCCGGCCTCAACCCTGCCTTCCGCCAGAAATGGAGCTGCCTGCAGGTACGTACGAACAGCTAACAATAGTAAGTAAGAACTGGCCGCCTCCAGAAACGGCTAGAGATCGAGCTGAGCTTGAGGGGCAAGATGCTCACCCAGCTCCACAGATAGCAGCAGCCCCCTCGATCCGCCGTGTCGTCGAAAGGCTTGGCCCCCGTGAGGAGCACGACTCCGAAGCTGAACACGTCGGACTTGGGCGTCATACGGCCCGTGGAGAAGTACTCCGGCGACAGGTACGCCATGGCCGACGCGGGCCGCACCTGCGCGTAGCCTAGTTCAAGGTCCGGCTGGTGGAACATGTTGTGGCCGTCGGCGACCTTGGCCCTGAACCCCCGGGAGCAGAAGCACCTTGCTGGATCGGACCTCCCCGTGCACCGCACCCGCCGCCGTCGCGAAGCCGTGCAGGTACGCCAGGCCCCTCGCCGCGTCCAGCGCCACCCGCACCCGCTGCGCCCAGCTCATAGGCGGCCTGCTGGTGGCCACGTGGCCGCCGTGCAGGGCGTCGTGGAAAGTGCCCATGTCGGCGAACTCGTAGAGGAGCACGCGGAGGTCGGGGGCGACGGTGTACCCGAGAAGGCGGGCCACGTTGCGGTGCCGCAGCCTCGACGCTGCCGACAGCTGCCGCCTCGTGGACGTGATTAGGTCGTCAGAGTCAACGCAGAAACGTAGTTCATAGACATAAAAGAGGCGAGAACAATAGCAAAAATAAATATTGCAAGTATTAATTTAACTTTGGTCAAAATCAACACATACAACATACTTTCTACATCAATTCTATATCACATTTGAGCAGAAAATAAAACTAATGCATAATAACTTGAATATGAATATTTATAATATTACAATTATCAACTTTGGCCAGAAAATAACAATATCATAAAACTGAATTTAAATCATTTCTTCTCTAATTAAATATCCCTTTGGTTCAATATAACTAGAGAATAAATTACGCAACGAAAAAACATCAAATATCATAAGAAAAAACTAATTTTCAGAAGCATTCTACTCTCTGTAAAAATTTATCACTAAATTCAAAATTTAAACAGAGATATATACTTAAAAAACATGCAAATAAACACAAAAAACAACAAAAAATGCTTCTGAAAATTATTAACTTAATGGAAAAAGTTACTATGCGCAGCAACAAAATCGGCCCGCGAAACAGAAACGGCCCAATGGCCCCCGCGCGCGCGCCACGCGCGATTTGGCCCAGCAGCGGTCCAGCCGCTCGCTCGGCTCAATCACTGAAGTCTGATTTTGCCCCTCAGACTCTTCGTTGTGCGCGCGTTTTATACCTCAGCGGCCCGGCCCAGCCGCGCTTTCGCGGCCCAGCTTCGCTCGCGCTCGCCCGCGTGGGCTGTAGCCCAGCAAACAATGGCTGGGCCACGGAGACGGCCCAGTCGCCCTTCCCTCACGGGCTGCTTTCAGCCCGATCGACGCGAGCCGTCGGATCCGTCGATCTGAGATCGACGGTCGCCCGCACGTCACGCCTGTATAAAATGGCTCGGCGGCTGGCTCCCCCAGGAACCCTAGGTCACTTTCCTTTTCCCCTCCGCTTTCTCCGCTCTCGGCTCGGCAGCGCGCGCAGCAGCGGCGGCCATGGCCGGTGGTGCTCGGCTTCTTCGCCGGCGACGGCAAGGACGAGCGCGCCGCCGGCCATGGCCGCGGCGCACCCCCTTCTCTTCCCTTCCCCTAGCTTCTCCCCTCCCCCATATCCACAAGATCCAGAGAGAGATAGCGCGAGGTGGCCCACGGGCCCGCCATGGCCGGCGTCTCGCCGGCGCATGGTGAGGACGAGCACCGCCGGCGCATGGCCGCCGTGCTCTCCTCCCTCCTTCTGCGACACCGGGGTGAACCCCTCCGCCGGCGCGCGCGTTCCCCATCACGGGCGAGCGCGCCGCCGTCGAGCGGTGTCGCTCCGGCGACCTTTCCCGCGCACGGCGGTGATGGCCGGCGGCGGAGAAGACCAAGAGGTAGGTCCTTCCCCCACACCGCGCCCCTTTCTTGTAGATCTAGGGTTAGGGTTAGGGTTTCGGGATTTTGGATCTGACATCCACTTTTCTTTTTCGGTTTTCATCGATTTTTGCTTCGTTTTCTTTGGATTTAACCGAACTACATCGATTTCTCTCGTTTTTCTTCGGTTTCTACACTCCCTACCCCTCTGTTTCAATTAACAGTGAGTAAAACATGAACAATTCAAGTGTAAAAACTACCCGGATCTCTAATCTACTACTAGATTAGGCTAACTGATACCATTGATAGATGCCTAGGATCACTAGCAGTAGACTTATCACGGGTACAACTTGATTAATGGAATAAAACATGTTCATGCATGAATAACATCTAGATCTAGAGTATCTACACCTAGAGGGAGGGATAGAGAATGCACAGACCGTCCGTGGTGGCGATGGGGTCGATGGCCATGGCGGCGGTGGCGGTCGCAGGGGCGGCCGCGGGTTGAGGAGGCGCTGGCGGCGTAGGCACGATGCGGTTGAGGTCGGGGCGGTGACACCGTGTGCGCCGCACCCACCCGGGCGTCGGCGGTGGTTGTGGTGGAGCTTCCCGTCGCTCCAGTGCTCCCTCGAATCGGTAGGGTTGTGGGTGGTGGTGCTGGCGGCGCGGCCAACCTCGTGAGGAGCGCCCTAGCCCCCACCCCATCTTTATAGCACTGTGTGACGAGGGCCCACCAACCAATGCTAGGTTGGGCTCCCTCGATCAGGGTGCAGGACCGAGCCCACCACGGCCTTTGGGCCGTGGTGGTGGAGATCGACCTAACGAACAGGGCAACATGTCCTTGAGCAAAATGGAGTGAACGAAGGAAGGCAGCAGGTCCCTATTAGCTATTATGTCGACATTGACACACGCTACCCGGGAGACTTAAGATTTCGATTCTAACATGGCTCATGCGTGAAATACAAAACCATTCAAAGGATGGTTAATAGTAGTGTAGATAGGGTTCGATGAAGAACCAACTCACGAAGTGGCTATATCATTTGGACGTGTAGATAGGGGGGAAGACCTGTACTGAAGACCACGCTCTGTGGTATATCTCACTTCCTCTTCTGGCCAGACGGCCTGTCTTTTTCTCTGCTGGATGGTTCTTCGTATCTGGATGGTCAGCCACTGTTCAGTGCGCGTCTAGAGTCTCGATCTCGTCCTTGCCAACGTTTCACTAGTTGCTTTCTCCGGTCAAGCTACTTGTGATCCATCGCCTCAGCTGTTTTCTGCAGCTCCGATCCTGTCCTTTTTTTATCTCCAAGGGAAATTTCTTTGCAGTCACCTTTTGCGAAAGGATTTTTTTTCTTTGTAATTTCATGTGCCTAATTTCCTTTGTAGCAGAGGTGTGTGGGTATAAATCAGAGGGGCCATACCTCCAAAAACAGGACAACAACACTCTGCCGAAAACTTCATCCATGAATCTTCTCAGTCAGTTGACATGGCTGCTGAGGAGAGCTCAAGCTTGAATCCAGATGCATAATTAACTAGATTATTTTACCTATGCTTTTGTTCTTGCGGTTCTTCATGTATGTGATGTGTCCATATTTTCATCCATGAATCTCTGATCTGTCTGCAGCCTTCTTGCTCTGCAGCAGAGATCTCTAAACCTAGCTACTGATCATTTATCTCTTATGTTTCTTCTAGACAGGTAATGGAGGATCCCGTGGCACTAGTGGCACATGATGATGCCATGATTCTCCCTCAATTTGGTGATGCAGATTTGGCCGAATGGTTAGCAGGTAGTAAACATCTAGTTGTTGTTATTCACCCTCAGGGCTCTACTTAGACATGGAAAACAGTTTTGTTCGATGGCTTCGAGCCACATTCGTATCTAATGTTGCTCCTCTTGCAGGTCTTTCCAGTCCACCTCGTTCACCGGAGAAGATTGTCCATCAGCAGGCATGTCTTTGTTGGAATATTGTATCAAGTAGATGTTGAGATATTATAAGCATCTGATACTTTTTCACAATAATTTTTTAGTCTGCTATAGACAACAGGAGATGATAAATTATTTGTAGAATCCTGTTTTTTTCATGATAGATGGGGGATGAAATAAAACTACTGTTGTTGGGCCCCAGGATAAGAAACACCTACCACAAACCATTGGTTGTTCTCTATCTTTTATACTTGTCGGATTTAGTAGGCTTTAAAATTGATGAAGTTCCTCTCTTGCAGGTTTACTTCACACAAGGTATGATTTGGTGACTGAGGATCCGGTGTGTCCGAGCACCGGTGGATGGTCGCTTCCTGGTGTGATGAGTGATTGACAACGTGGTGTGGACTGACGTTTCCCTTGGCTCAAGTATTGCAGGTGTAGAATGCGGCTTGATTGCATTGGTGCAGGTGAAGAACAGGCGCGAAAGGTCTTAGCCATGGCGGCCTCCGAGGAGCGGAGAGACAAGTAGGCTTGGTTCGAGGGATCCGGTGGCCAGATGGATCAAGTGCGGTTCACATGGTGCAAGAACGAGCAAGGGGACGTGGTTCCGGTGCGAGGTAGCGGCTCACAACCGAAGCTCGTACGCGGACATGAAGCCGGTGCAAGGTAGCGGCTAACGACCGAAGCTTGTACGCGGGGTTTGGTGATTTGGCCACAAAATCATCGGTGGACGAAGCCGGTGCAAGGTAGCGGCTCACAACCGAAGCTTGCACGCGGGGTTTGGTGATTTGGCCACAAAATCATCGGAGGACGGTTTCTTGGTTTGGGCCTCAAAACCAAGCCCGAGGACTTGGCGTGGCGCTGGGCCGAGGTGACCAGCCAGGCTCAAGTTCGGCGTCGAGGAGCCTCGATCCGGAGGACACACGGCGTGACCGCAAGGCTTGCGTCGAAGGGAAGCTGGCTTGCGGTGGAAGGTGTCCCACCGGAAGAATATTCGCAACTATGACAAATCTGCCCCTAAGGGGTATTGTGTGGTATGCTTCATGTGAGGGTGTTCTGGACATTTGCATGATGCCTATATATATGAGGAGTGGCTATTGTGGGCAGCCATCCCTTGGAGAGGATAGGTGTAGACATCTCATTTGTTTGTGAGAGAGTCTTTTCTAGGGTTTGAGAGGGAGAGAGAGGAGGGACCTTGGATTTGATCTTGTTGCCATTCTAGCTTTGTTTGTGCTAGCAAGTGGCTTGTAACCGCACATGGTGAAGTAATCCAGAGTTCAATTTCGTGCCATGATTTGAATCCACGAGCTCCTTTTCTTTTTCTTATTTTCGGAGCTATTTTCGGAGCTATTTTTGGGTGATTTTCGTTCTTCACTTCCTTGGGTGTTTTCTCTCAGATTTCTTTGGGGGAATCACGTATGAGTGCCTTGTGCCTCTTTTGCTGGTGATCTCTTGCCCCCAAACGCCGGGAATCGCTTTGGATTTGAAGTTTTTGGGATGAACTCGAGTTCTTGGTGTTCTTCACGAGATCTGTGATTCCGGGAGTTCTAGCGAGTTAGAGACCAAGATCTTTGGGGCATAGCCTCTCCTTGAGGTGTATTTCATCTACCCAAAATCTTGTCTCAAGACTCCAAGTCGTTTGGGAGATACGTTTTCGAGTTGACCATTTTCGAGTCGATCTATTGATCCGATCGGTTTTTCCTTAGCTTGGTCGGATCAATCGATCGCTTGTACTTTGCAGCCTTGTAGTCTCGCGTTGACTGTTTTCTCTGTGTCGATCAATCGATCCGATCAGTTGTTCCTGGCTCGGTCGGATCAAACGATCGCCTACATTCGCAGTCTTGAAACCTCTCTGGTAGAAGGTCGATATTTCGATTAAAAGCTCCGATCGACCGGTCGGATCATCCGATCGCTCAGCCGGCACTGTGGACCTATCGATCCGACCAAACGCTGTTGTACAGGTCGGATCAATCGACCGGAGGGTTTTCACTCAAAGATCGTTTTGACTTGAGAGCAGTCGGAGCATAGGTGATTAGTCCGACCGGTGCTTCCCATGCTCGGTCGGATCAATCGACCCGTGTATTTTGTGCGAATCTTTTCACTGGCTTAGTCCCAGTCACGGTCGGAGGATTGGCGATAGATCCGACCGATCCTTCTTGCCCGGTCGGATCAATTGACCCATACAGCTTCCGCAGAGTTCTTCCTGTTGAAGCCACGTCTTGTGCTCGTTTTGTTCGAATCTTTTTCCGCTGCGTTGATCTAGTTCCTAGGGTCAGTAGCTTCTCACTAGCTACGTGATCTTGGCTAGATTGTTGGGTTGTCTTGGAGTTGATTTGGGTTAAGCCTGCTTTGGAAAAGAAATTTTTATCGGCTCCCATTCGCTCCCCCCCTCTCTGGTCGTCGTTTCGGTCCTTTAATTGGTATCAGAGCCGGTTAAGGATCACTCCACCTTTATTGGCTTTGTGATCCACGGGGCGACAAGGGAAAAGGCGATTTTGCTTTCGGATTTGGTTTTCAAGATTTGAGCTTGCTTTTGACTAATCCTAACCTGTGCTTTGAGCTATGGCACCAAGCTCTTCTTCGTGTGTGTCTCTGTCCTCAGGAGAAGAGAAGCGTGATGAGCTTAATGGAGGTGATGAAGGGATGGCGTTTATGCGTCTTTTGGAAGAAGTGCATCATGAAGACGATCTTCGACGCAAGCTTCACAAGATGAGTAGAAGTAAACTCTCCCAAGGTATAATTGACTTGTTCACTCGTCTTTGTGCCTATGGCAAGACAATTACCGACCTTGAAAAGAAAATTGGCATGTCTAAACTTGATTCTTCTCCTTGCAATTCTTGTGAAGCATTGATTAGAAAGAATACCAATTTGATGCATTTTTGTGATAGTTTTAAATCTGAAAATGACTTGCTGAAATCTAATGCCTCTAAGCCATGTCCTTCATGTGTTTTCTTGCAAGATGATCTTGATGTGGCTAGAGATGAGATTGTTTTGTTGGAGTCAAATGCTTCTTTACCATGTGCTTCTTGTGAGTCTTTGCATGCTGAAATTAAAGAATTGAAATTGACTCACACCACTTGTTTGGATGAACTTGAGCATGCTAAGGCTGAAATTTGTGAGATGAAGTCTATACCTTGTAGCATGTGCTCTTTGGTTCTTGATGATGATGTTTGCCTTACTTCTTTGGATACTCATAATGATTTGCTTGATGTGAATGATGATGTTTGTTCATGTGGTCTCATTTGCACATCATGCATTGAATTAGAAAGTGAAGTTTTGGCTTTGAAAGAATGCGCGATGATATGAGCGCCAAGTTGGTTGAGCACAAGTAGATGAGTGCCAACCTTGAGAAAGAAAATGATCTCTTGCGTACCACATATGCCAAGTGCATTGAGGAGGAGATGACTAATTTGAAAAATGCTCCATGTGGTACTTGTGAGCGGCTCAAGTTTGAGAATAATGCTTTGCTCACCAGATGCAAGAGTCTTTGCGCTAAGTCTTTGGATTCTCACGATTCTTGTCATTCCGATGTTTGTGCTTTCAAAATTGCTTCTTCTCAATCGGAATTGACTTCTTGTGTTGAGCGTGAGTCTTTAGATGTTGGTGCTTGTGTTGGTGCTTTGGATAGCTCTCCCATAGCTATTCCTAAGCTTGTTGGTTCTTCCGGTGTTGCCCAAGATAATTCAAGTGGCAAGGGTGCTTCTCACTTTTTCGAAACTCATGCTCCCAAACCGAAGTTCCTTTGCACCTTTTGTAAGAGAGATGGGCACCGTTGAGTTTTGCTTTCGTCGTATCAAACATGAGAGACGTGTGCGCGCTAAAGCTTTTAGGAAGCCACGTAGCCTTTCCATGGCACGTGTGATCCTAATTTGGGGACAAAGTTAGATATGGGTGTTTCTTGCTCTAAGTCCCAAGGGTCTTGTCACTTGAACGAGAATGGTGATTTGTCCTCGAAGACTGTGCCCACAGATAGGCCTTTGTACCATTGCTCTTATTGTGACAAGGATGGGCATCAAGAGAGCTTTTGCTATAGGTGTGCAAGACGCATGCGGCGAGTTCGTGCTTCTAGGCCTTTGGTTGTTCATAGCCCACCTCATGGCATGAACACTCGTGTGCCTAGTCAGAAGCCGCATTTTGTTGATAGGTTTTATGACTCTTTTTCTAGTGGGGTAGTTCGTGATCGTGGACATGTTTCTAGTGTTTCTCGTGTTGATCCACGACATGATTCTCATGGTGCTTCTACTGGTTCTTCTACAGAACCTCGAGGGATCGTTGCCTTTTTGCTAGTGGTAGCACTCGTTCTTCTTCTCGAGTTTCTACTTTGAGGCATGGTTCCAAGAGTGTTGCTAGACCTTTTCATTCGAACCGGCATTTGCATCATGCTAACCCACATGGCCACATGATAAGTTGAGTACACCATTTACCTGTGTGACCAAGTCTTGGGTTCCCAAGTATATGCTTGCTAACCCTTCGAGATCCAAGACTCGGGTTTGTTTGTCCTCTCATGTGTAGGTACGAGGATGCGGGTTGGAGAACATGAGCTTGGTGACTCTTGGTCCTTTGCATGATCAAGGTTTGATGGTTCTCCACAACCTTTGGATGGCCCCGATGTGGCCTTTGTACACTTTGTATAGTGAGTATTTCTTTTGTACACCTTTTGCTAGTTTTCTTTTGTTAGGCGTATTTGGTTGAGGGGGAGCACGGCTTTATTTGAGGGGGAGTTGGCCCAAGGATTTGCTTGGTGATTTGGTATCCGCTTTTAAGCTTTTATTTGGTATCACATTTTGAGCTTTCAATTGGAAATCATCTTTTTCGAGTGGTATCAAGTTTTGATCCTTCAATTGGTATCTTCCCTATGGTATTCAATTGGGATCCTTAGCGGTTCTTCATTGGCTATGGAGATTTTCTTGATTGGTTTCGATCCTCACGTGTTTTCTTGGTTTTGAGCCGAGTCCTCATTCTATTAGAGTTGCATTTGCATCTTGTGACATATCATGCTGCTTTTGTATCATATCTTAGGATGAGCTTCTCCTATATGCAGTGATTGGTACAACTTGCTACATTTTAGAGCTTTAGGCAGGCTTGCTAGGGATTGGATGTATGATTGGCTATGCTCTTGATGGATTTTGATATATATACTTTCGAGATAGTCAATTTTTTGAATTAAAAATGACAAACTGAACTTAAACTCTTTACACCCATGAGTAAATGCTTTGCATGTCTTGTTTGAGCCGAAATGGCTATATCCTGCTTAAGATCATGTTAGGGTATGATATTCTTTTCAATTGGGTCAAAGACCTTTGTCATTGTGAATGTTTAGCCCATGCTTTATCTTGTGGAGGAGCATAAGCTTCTTTTTGTCGTAAAGACATTTCATGTACCATGCTTAATGTGAAAAACTTGAAAAATGAGATGTCTATGCTTGAAAGAAGAAAGATGAGAAAAGATACATTTTGAGAAATATTTATGCTCATGTCTCTATGCTTTCACCATTGCACACACTTGCACACATGGGTGCTAAGCGGTTGCATGTTGTTTGCCGGAGAAGTCTCCCATGAGAAGTGAACACATGGCTCCAGCTTTGACATGACATGAGATAGAACTTGGGCGTTCATGATGATCTTTTGTTGAGAACGCTAGTCCTTTCATAATCTTGATGAGATGAAGCTCATTTTTGCTTGAACAATCCATGTTTAGGACTTTGCTCATGTGGTGACATTTTTGATAAAACTACACAAATTGATCATGGCTTTGTCAATTGGCTATATGTCTTTACCTTCTTGATGGCAATGCCCGTGTCACATGATGAACTATCTTGTTTGCCTCTTCTCTAACTTGTAGCATTTTGTATTGCTCATTGTATATTTGAGAAGCTTGTAGTTGCATCTTGTACCTTTTTGCCTTGATTTGTGAATTGTCAACAAGGGGGAGAATTTCTGGAGCATTTGGAAAGGGGAGAATTTCTGAAAAAGATTTTGAAAGTTTTGTGAGAGTTTGAGCATTTTCGAGTGTTTTTCGCACGCACAAGTTCACTTGTTCAGGGGGAGTTGCATCTTTGCAGGGGGAGTGCTTTGAGTGGTCTGAAAAATGAATTGGCTTGTGTTTTGTGCTTTGCTATTTTGCCGATGGTGTTGAGCCCTTTTCGCTTCCTATGGAAGGGTCGACATTTTCTGAGTTTTCTCTTGTGAGTGACTTTGATTTGGCTTGTTCTTGCTTTTGGTCACTTGCTTGAGCGATTGGTTTTCGATTTCTTTTCCTTTTCTTTTATTATCATTGGTTACTATGTGTGTGTTGTCAATGCACTCATCAAGGGGTAGATTGAGAACCCAGTGTGTCCGAGGACCGGTGGATGGTCGCTTCCTGGTGTGATGAGTGATTGACAACGTGATGTGGACTGACGTTTCCCTTGGCTCAAGTATTGCAGGTGTAGAATGTGACTTGATTGCATTGGTGCAAGGTGAAGAACAGGCACGAAAGGTCTTAGCCATGGCGGCCTCCGAGGAGCGGAGAGAGAAGTAGGCTTGGTTCGAGGGACCCGGTGGCCAGATGGATCAAGTGCGGTTCACATGGTGCAAGAACGAGCAAGGGGACGTGGTTTCGGTGTGAGGTAGTGGCTCACAACCGAAGCACGTACGCGGACATGAAGTCGGTGCAAGGTAGCGGCTAACGACCGAAGCTTGTACGCGGGGTTTGGTGATTTGGCCACATAATCATCGGTGGACGAAGCCGGTGCAAGGTAGCGGCTCACAACCAAAGCTTGCACGCGAGGTTTGGTGATTTGGCCACAAAATCATCGGAGGACGGTTTCTTGGTTTGGGCCTCAAAACCAAGCCCGAGGACTTGGCGTGGCGTGGCCCATCAGGAGTAGTCGTGGGCGTCAAGGAGCCTGGACCGGAGGACACGCGGCGTGGCCGCAAGGTTTGCGTCGGAGGGAAGCAAGCTTGCGGTGGAAGGTGTCCCAGCCGGAAAAAGATTCACGACTATGACAAATTTGCCCCTAAGGGGTATTGTGTTGTATGCTTCATGTGAGGGCGTTCTGGACATTTGCAGGGCACCTATATATATGAGGAGTGTCTATTGTGGGTAGCCATCCCTTGGAGAGGATATGTGGTAGACATCTCATTTGTTTGTGAGAGAGTCTTTTCTAGGGTTTGAGAGGGAGAGAGAGGAGGGATCTTTGGTTTGATCTTGTTTCCATTCTAGCTTTGTTTGTGCTAGCAAGTGGCTTGTAACCGCACATGGTGAAGTAATCCAAAGTTCAATTTCGTGCCATGATTTGAATCCACGAGCTCCTTTTTCTTTCCTTATTTTCGAAGGTATTTTCGGAGCTATTTTTGGGTGATTTCCGTTCTTCACTTCCTTGGGTGTTTTCTCTCGGATTTCTTTGGGGGAATCACGTATGAGTGCCTTGTGCCTCTTTTGCTGGTGATCTCTTGCCCCCAAACGCCGGGAATCGCTTTGGATTTGAAGTTTTTGGGATGAACTCGAGTTCTTGGTGTTCTTCACGAGATCTGTGATTCCGGGAGTTCTAGCGAGTTAGAGACCAAGATCTTTGGGGCATAGCCTCTCCTTGAGGTGTATTTCATCTACCCAAAATCTTGTCTCAAGACTCCAAGTCGTTTGGGAGATACGTTTTCGAGTTGACCATTTTCGAGTCGATCTATTGATCCGATCGGTTTTTCCTTAGCTTGGTCGGATCAATCGATCGCTTGTACTTTGCAGCCTTGCAGTCTCGCGTTGACTGTTTTCTCTGTGTCGATCAATCGATCCGATCAGTTGTTCCTGGCTCGGTCGGATCAAACGATCGCCTACATTCGCAGTCTTGAAACCTCTCTAGTAGAAGGTCGATATTTCGATTAAAAGCTCCGATCGACCGGTCGGATCATCCGATCGCTCAGCCGGCACTGTGGACCTATCGATCCGACCAAACGCTGTTGTACAGGTCGGATCAATCGACCGGAGAGTTTTCACTCAAAGATCGTTTTGACTTGAGAGCGGTCGGAGCATAGGTGATTAGTCCGACCGGTGCTTCCCATGCTCGGTCGGATCAATCGACCCGTGTATTTTGTGCGAATCTTTTCACTGGCTTAGTCTCAGTCACGGTCGGAGGATTGGCGATAGATCCGACCGATCCTTCTTGCCCGGTCGGATCAATTGACCCATACAGCTTCCGCAGAGTTCTTCCTGTTGAAGCCACGTCTTGTGCTCGTTTTGTTCGAATCTTTTTCCGCTGCGTTGATCTAGTTCCTAGGGTCAGTAGCTTCTCACTAGCTACGTGATCTTGGCTAGATTGTTGGGTTGGCTTGGAGTTGATTTGGGTTAAGCCTGATTTGGAAAAGAAATTTTTATCGGCTTCCATTCACTCTCCCCCTCTCTGGTCGCTGTTTCGGTCCTTCAGTGACTGATCAGAGTGGAGAGCTGGTATATTTTACAGCTCGTGGACCTTTTCTTTACGAAAATATGGTTCAATTCAGCTAACAACAATATTAATTCACAAGTATCACGCCTTCTTGATATGCATGCAGAGCAATATCGTGAATTCTTTTGGCAAATAATACTGGAGGAGTAAATGCACAATCGGTCCTTTAATTACCTTGTGTGACTGTGTCATATAGGTCTACCAATTTCAAAAATGCATTTCTGGAACTTAATCTATTTAGATGCTGCACCATGGGTCCATGCTTCCGCACAGGGTTTCCAATTTAGGTGATTTCTGTCATGAAACTGAAAAGAAAAGTCTGAAGTTTATTATTACACTTATGCATGCACTTTTTATAAATATAAACCCATATTTAAATTATTTGTGTTGCATATTCTTCAAGGCAATGTTTGTGTAGCCATAAATCATGCTGACCATTATTTAGATCCAAAGATTTTAGAAAATTATGCAATTTTATGAAGACTCTATAGTGAAATTTCACAAATTTTGGTAATTTTGGTGGTGACCAAAAGAAATACAAAACCGAAATAGAAAACCTCTGGTTCCACATTGGCTCTAAACGCTGACATAGCATACTGTGTTGCTAGTGGCAGCAGCAGTAGCTGTTTGCAAGAGGCAAGGCGAGGAGTGCTCGCTGCGGTGTGGGCGCAGCGAGTGGAGTTGGAGCGTGCGCACGGCATGGCCACGATAAAGTCAGCATGCTTTGCTTTCCCACTGCCGCTGCTGGCTCGTTTAATGGTGCTACTAAAGTGAGGTTTTCAAAAGAGAGATTTGATGGAGCGTCTGATGGTGCTGGTGTCGATTGGATTGAGGGACTGCAGCTGCTTGGAGTTTTGGAAGAGAAGAACTGGTGGTGCTGTAGCTGCCTAGCGAGAGGGAAGAAGAGCAGGGAGTAAAAGAGCTTGGGAGAGAAGAATTTGCTGGTGCTGGTGCTGCTTTGCTCCTTTTTGAATTGAATGGACGAGCCGAGCAGGGAGAGAGTTGGAGCTGGGACTGATCGAACTGCGGTGGGATTTGGGGTGGAGCTTCTTCTTGTTGGCGTGAGGAAGAAGAGAGGAAGAGGATAAAGCGCAGTAAGCACTAAGCACGCCATGTCAGGGTTAGAGCCTAAATGGAATATAGCCGTGGACCTCTGGCGCACCATCTAAATAGATTCGGGACCCTAAAATGCATTTCTAAAATTGATGGACCAATATGACAAGACCACACAAGTTAAAGGACGTGCATTTCACTCAATATTGGATCGATGTCACTAATCATAGATGTTGACAACAGCTCCTATATAAGTTTATCTAATTATTATAATGGTGCCGAAGAAAGTGCATATTTGACAAGGAGATTTAATAATATTTTTTTTTCAAAATAGTTGGAAGATAAATCTGATTCAGTCGCTGCGGATGAAGCACTAACAGGCAAAAAGCATTCAGACTATGAAAACGTGGAATGCATTTGATAGGATTCTAGGATCACTAGCACTAGACTCATCACGGGTACAACTTGATTAATGGAATAAAACATGTTCATGCATGAATAACATCTAGATCTAGAGCATCTACACCTAGAGGGAGAGATAGAGGATGCACAGACCATCCGTGGTGGCGATGGGGTCGATGGTCATGGCGGCGGTGGCAGTCGCAGGGGCGGCCGCGGGTTGAGGAGGCGCTGGCGGCGTAGGCACGATGCGGTTGAGGTCGGGACGGTGACACCGTGTGCGCCGCACCCACCCAGACGTCGGCGGCGGGCGTGGTGGAGCTTCCCACCGCTCCAACGCTCCCTAGATCGGTAGGGTTTGTGGGTGGTGGCTGGCGGTGCGGTCAACCTCGTGAGGAGCGCCCTAGCCCCCACCCCATCTATATAGCACTGTGCGACGGGGGCTCACCAACCAAAGTTAGGTTGGGCTCCCCCGATCAGGGTGCAGGACCAAGCCCACTACAGCCTTTGGGCCGTGGTGGTGGAGATCGATCTAACAACATTTCTAAAATTGATGGACCAATATGACAAGACCACACAAGTTAAAGTACTGCATTTCACTCAATATTGGATCGATGTCACTAATCATAGATGTTGACAACAGCTCCTATATAATTTTATCTAATTATTATAAATGGTGCTGAAGAAAGTGCATATTTGACAAGGAGATTTAATTTTTTTTTTCAAAATAGTTGGAAGATATATCTGATTCAGTCGCTGCGGATGAAGCACTAAGAGGCAAAAAGCATTCAGACTATGAAAACGTGGAATACATTGTTGTGCCAAGTTTGCTAGGTATGAACTATGGCGCTCATGGATTTATGCATGTTCCCTAGTGACTAGTTAGCCAAGTATGTAAATTAACATGGACTCATGGTTCCATTCTAATTCTACTATGCTTCAGACCTGTTACCGATGCAGGGTAGTTGGGGAGGACGGGGTAAAAGAAGCTGTCGCAAGAGAAGCACGTCTTGGAGGGTAAACACCAAATAAAAATTTCAAGTGCATTTCATTATTACTTTATTAATTAATCTGAACTCTAGAAGGTACTAAATTAAACAGGGAAATGATCCCTTGACATGCACTTGCCATCTTTTACCGAAGTGAACCTCCAGCTATAGAATTCCAAATGGGCGGCCCGGCCCTAGCCCGGCACTAGCCCGATGTGGCCTGGCCCTATCGAGGCCCGAAGGCTTTTAGTGTCGTGCTGTGCCGGGCCGTCGTGCCGACCCAGCGGCCCAGGCCCGGCACTAAGGCCATTTTATAGTGCCGGGCCGGCACGGCGGCCCGACTGGCCCGTCAGGCTGGTATCGGCCCACCGGGCCGAGCTGGGCATGACGTCGTGGAGCAGGAGGCGGAGGCCGGTGCTGCGGCCGCGGCGGAGGTGATGCAGGGTGGCAGGGAAGAGCGGCGGGACGGCGGCGGCGCCCGGATCTAGCATCGCCGGCGGAGGAGGAGGCCGGCGCCCCGGGGCGACGGAGGAGGAGGCTGGCGTCCCAGGCCGACGGAGGAGGAGGCCAGCGCGAGCGGCGGCGGCACCCGGATCTCGCGTCCCCGACGACAGAGGGCGCCTGTCGCCCGGCGCGCGCAGCTTCTGGAGAAGGGGCGGCAGGGTGAAGGAGGGGGCGGCGGAGGGGCCCGGCGCGGCCGAAGATGGGCGGCGCCCGTCGCCCGACGCCGCTCCGTCTCGTGCCCCCGAGGCGGCGGCCGGTGTTTGGTGTAGGGAGGCGCGTTGGGCGCGGGGGCGGGGACGGCAGGGGAGGAGATCTCGCGGGAGAAGGGTGAGGCACGAGGCGAGCTGGCTAGGAGAGTGGGAGGGGGCGACGGAGGGAGGGTGAGAGGAGAGAGAGGGGAGGGAATGAGGGATTAGGGTTTTGTGTTGTATATATGTGGATCTGTAGGTTAGGTCGGGCCGCCATCGGGCCGGCCTATCATCGTGCCGTGCTTAAGGCCGGCACTATGGGCCGAGGTGGCGGCCCAGACACTATTGAGCTATCGGGCCAGGCCGGCACTAAGCACTATGGATCGTGCCTCCGGCCGGGCTAGGGTCGTGCTTTTTAGGGCCGTGCCCCGGGCCGTCTATCGGGCCTGGCCCATTTGGAATTCTATACCTCCAGCACAGCTTAAGAAACAAATTTTATTGTTAGCTGTATAAATGGGGCTGCCATGAGCCTATATTCAGACGCTCCCAGTTTAGTCGTCATGCCAAAGGTCACAGTTAATTGAAACTGCATCAGAATAATGGGTATATTCAGTTTGCATATACCGTTTGCTAGTTTGGCCACAAAGTCTGGAACTAGGAAGACAAACAATAAGCACTGGACACCTCTTGAAGCGAAGAAACTGGTGAAAGGCCTATCTGAATATGGAGTTGGAAAATGGGTTGCTGTGAAAAGAACCTATTTCAAAAGATAATTCCGGAAGCCGGTGCATCTAAAGGTAATGATAATACTAGATTGGTGACAGAATGCACACATGAGTAAATTTGTTTGATCTTAAATGTTTTCTTGGCTGATCTCTTGGTGCTTATGCTATTCCATATTTTTATAAGGATAAATGGAGAGACTTTCTTAGAGCTTGTGGGATCCAAGTTGGCTCTAAATCAAAGGTGACTCCTATATTTCTGCAACACATGTTAATTGTAGGTTGCCCTGAATAATTGTGCGTGTTGTCTTATATACTTTTCTTTGGTTCTTTCCAGGTGCAAGCACAAAAAGGTACGCTGCGAATTGTGAAAGGACTACAAGATGAGATCATAAACTTACATGGGAAGCATGATGCTCGGAAAAAGAGACAATCCAGATGATTGCATTTCTTCTGTTAGACTCCGAAATATGCACCTGAGTACACTAGATCTTTTGGTTTTAATTTGGTGATGATGATGGCGCTAGCTATTTGACGTCATGTTCTTCCTGAAGGCATTGTCGTGTTTCAGCATTCCCTATTTGTTGTGATTTATCAACACAACGTGAGCACATAAGAGAGATCGCTCATTCAACGAGCAGAGCAATGGAGGCTTTGGGCATTTTTCATCAGGAATGGATGGATAAGTAATATAGACTTTCTTATGATTATTTTTTTCTTTTTATGTGATCTTTCTTCCTTTATTTTTATTATCATCTGCTATTGTCATGTGCGTTTATCAGATATATTTCAATTTCCAAAAAAAATATTTTATCTAAGAATGTATAAAGAGTCACACACTCACACACTCTAGATGCTCCCAAGGTGTATTGATTGGATCCTAGAAATAATTTATGGGGTGGTTCATGGGGTGAAACCGCCCCTACGGAACAGGCTGATTTTTAGAGGCGACTCACTCATGAACGGGCCCCTACATATTCACAAACCAAAGCTAGCTGTTGAGACGCCAGAATTAAATTTGCATGAGTCTCATGTGTACCATCTCTCCTCTCTATCATCGCGCTTGGAAAACATGCATGACAGTGGCATGATGATGACAAACAACACGACCTAGCAACTCTAATCCTCTTCCATTCGATGCCATTGTTGCCGCCGACATGCCAGCAAGGTTAGGGTACTACTATTGTGTGTTGTGTGTGTGCCACATCCCAAGGCCCTCCATCCCAAAGTCCCGGTCACTTGCCCTGTTGTGTGTGTGCTCTGTTCGGATTGTCCTCTGCAGCTCTGCCTAAAGCAAGCAGGAGGGAGGAGACAGAGCACACGTACAAAGACACGGTGAAGTCTGAAGTGAGAGCCCAGCTGCCCAGCCCAGCACCAGCTGAGGCACGTACTCGAGAGCAGTTCCAATAAATGTGACTTTGAGATGCGGCGGATGCAATGGAAGTATGGAACTAACCGACAGATGCCCACGGGCACGGGACTAAATCTGTTGCTTTACGATCCAACTCGGCCCTAATCATTTGTAGGCCAAATTTGTATACAATTCCGATCCGATTCGTTTAGTATCCGATCCTTAAATTTGCTAGTATAAAAAGTTGAACCCATTACCACCCCTAGTTAGGACAGACGATGCCCTTTTTGCGTGGAGTACAGACCACACATCGGCTACGGTGGCAGCAGGGCTCCAACCGTGGAGAGGGAGCAGAGGGGCACAACGTCTAGGGATGCGTGCGTGGTGGACTGGTGGTGATCGATGCAGGCGATGGCTTTGTGCCTTTGTTCCGTCCGTCCGTCCGGCGGCAGGGAACGTACACAGTGCCCTGCAGCGGCGCGTGCAAAGGATGCCATGCAAAAGCACCATGTACGAGTACGACGACGCCGACCGGTGCTTTTGCCACTTGGATTGGATCCTCCACGATTCATCACGCTAGCTAGCTCCTTTTTTACTTCAGGTGAGAACATATACGTGCCGTGGACGTGGAGGATGGGCAGGCCACAATGCTTTTCCCCCATGCCTGCGTGTACGTCCACGGCCTCGATCGCCACTCTCATGAGTTTGTGTCTTGAGCCTTTAATTTCACCTCGGGCACAGTCAAGCAAGAAAGGCCCCTGATGTAATGTAGCACAGTCAAAAGCTGGCTGCTGGCGGGTAAAGGATCCACCCAAAAACAAAAGCAATCCATGCATGACAGAGTCCATACATCGGGATCTGGGCTGGTACGTACGTAGCGACCAATTTAACATTTGTTTTACCCTTGTGTTGTGCTCTTATTTTTATATGTAATTTGCGCCGGCCATTCCTCGTTTGCCCTGGCGGCGGCCTCAAAATGCCATCAAAACATTGACTCGTCATGTCAAATGACGAGCAAAGGATTTGCAATTTTTTTTATCCTCAACAGAAACACGTACGATCGTGTTGCAGTAATACGATACCACGCTGAGGACGACCATTTCAGTAGAGCGCAAGACTAAAATCTCCTGGAACTGGGACCCGAGATACACGTACGCTTAGACATGATGATCAACCCTAGCGCTCCTGCATGATCTCACCGCAGTCTCCGGTCGACAAGAAAGCAGCTAGCTAGTTCATCACCCAATTTTACACAGCGCGCGCGGTAACCCAATTTTACAAAGAAGGAAGCTTCCCCGGAAACTCCCCACAGCTAGCTAAGTTTCCCGTTTTGGCAAGATGCCGTGCCCACTCCCTTTTTACTCGCCTCGCCAAATCCGTGCAACGGACTCACTCTCTCGTCGCGCGCGCACTCAAGAGCGCGACACGCAGGGCCGGCCATGACTTGCTGTCGCTCTCGTCTTTTCAAAGTCTCGCCTTCTCGCTTTCATCCTTTCTCCTCTCTTTCCATCTCTTTCTCACAACAACAAGGTTTCCGTGCACAAGTTACCATCAAGATTGTGCATGAATAATCCATCCGGCTGCAGCTGGTGTAGCTGGCACAGACGCGTGTCATACGAGACAGCATTCTGATCTGATCTCCGTTCATTCTAATTATTGTTGCACCAAACTTTAGATGTCGATCGGCTCGGCTACTCTATCCAGATTCCAACATGAGCAGCGCATCAGATCACTAGCCCAGTTGTTCTAACAAACCCTAGCTCTCATCATGTCCAACTTTAGTTTGTCAAAAGTCCATAGCCCACAGCATCTCCTGTAGTATCTTTCATTTCTAGGAATCTGGGCACTGTAACCGATAAAAGGGTAAACTTTGGCAGCTAACTGTTGATGAGTTTAAAAAAACAAAAACTATATATCACAAGGGAGTATCAATGCCTAGTCCAACGAACCCTAGTTTTTGGTAATGACGTCTCACGTGAGTTGCCTAATAGCAAAGCGCATCATGGAAAGTAGTACGCTAGTGGATACAACAGTCAGTAACAAAAATGTGCACTAATTTGTAAAAAAAGAGTGAGCTGGTACTGGAGCTGCATGACCGCTGACAATGTAATAATGAGTAAAGAGTACGTGCATTACAATGAATATAGGCTAATGTTTTCCAACTCTATTAGAAAAGTTAACCAATGGACACATTTCAAACAATAGAAGTAACATACTGTATGCACTGCCCTATACTTCCTCCATCGAAAAATCAAGTAACTGTTCATTTGTACACATCGACAAAGTCTACTACAATTATTGCAGGTTGTTTTATATCTAAGATTTGGTATAGTACCATATATATGTATTCCACCAAAAGACAGTGTTGTTGTCCATAACCCAGTGGGTCCTCCTGCTGCTGCTTCCTGCCACCGCTAGAGCAGGCGACAGCCGTGCTGGTCTCGAAAGATGACGTCGCAGTTGATCAAACGGGCAACGGTGTCCATGGATGGCCGGGAGGTTGGGTTCTCCTTCAGGCACTGCACTGCTATTGTCGCCAGCTGCATACATGTAGGGACACAATCACAAGTTTAAATGAACCAGACCGATCAATATAAGACATCACTGAATTGGAATAGTATTTAATAATTGTGCGATAAAATTAAGGGTTTGGTATGATTATGATATGTACCTCGAGAGCTCCGGCACGAGGGTACTGGCCGCCAAGCTTGGGGTCGATGCACTCCTCAACCCTGCCTTCCGCCAGCAATGGAGCTGCCTGCAGGTACGTAACAATAGCAAGTAAGAACTACTGGCCGCCGCCAGTGCCCGTTGCGTACTACGTACTCTACAGCCTAGCTAGAGATGGAGCTGAGCTTGAGGGGCAAGATGCTCACCCAGCTCCACAGATTGCCGCAGCCCCCACGATCCGTCGCGTCGAAATCGAAAGGCTTGGCCCCCGTGAGGAGCTCGAGGAGCACGACTCCGAAGCTGAACACGTCGGACTTGGGCGTCATATGGACCATGGAGAACCACTCCGGTGGCATGTGCGCCACGGTCGACGCGCGCCGCACCTGCGCCGCGTAGCCTAGTTCCTCCTGGTCCGGCTGGCGGCGGAACACCTTGTGGCCGTCGGCGACCTTGGCCCTGAACCCCGGGAACAGCAGCACCTTGCTGGAGCGGAAGTCCCCGTGCGCCGCCGCACCCGCGGAGGCGGCGTGCAGGTACGCCAGGCCCCTCGCCGCGTCCAGCGCGACCCGCACCCGCTGCGCCCAGCTCAGCGGCGGCCTGTCTCCGTGCAGGTGCAGGGCGTCGTGGAGGGTGCCCAAGTCGGCGAACTCGTAGAGGAGCACGCGGAGGTCGGCGGCGACGGTGTACCCGAGCAGGCGGGCCACGTTGCGGTGCCGCAGCCTCGACGCCGCCGCCGACAGCTGCCGCCTCGTGGACGCGATCAGGTCGTCGGAGTCCCTGTGGACGAGCCTG
Organism: Urochloa ruziziensis; assembly: GCA_015476505.1. Classification (NCBI taxonomy): domain Eukaryota; kingdom Viridiplantae; phylum Streptophyta; class Magnoliopsida; order Poales; family Poaceae; genus Urochloa; species Urochloa ruziziensis. Next base: position 56,560,693 of record CM027118.1, read on the forward strand.
AGCCTCTTGGCGGCGGCGGCCCTGCCGGTGCGGAGGGAGGCCCTGTAGACCCTGGCGTGGTCTCCTTCCCCGACGAGCCTCGCGCCGGAGAACCTCGCCGTCGCCTCGTTCACCTCGCGCACCGTCAGCTCCGGCGCGTCGGCGCCGCCGACCACCAGGATGCCACCTCCTCTTGCTGGCAAATCTGATTAATACAACAGCGCTCTGCTTCTTAGCTAGCTTAACAGCTGAGAGCGCATGGAATAAGCTACTATAGCCAACATGTGACAGCGTACCAGCAGCCGAGGATTCGTTGCTGGACGAGCAGCACAGCCGCAGCCATCGGAACACGGCCTTGGTAGTCCACCCCATCGCCGCTCGCCGGCGAAAAGGCCCAGCCGGCTTATTGGTAGGGATAGGAAGGGGAAGTAGTAGTAGCAGTTCTCAGGCAAGGCAAAGCTGGGGAGGGTTTAATTCGGTGTTTGTGGAGAGAAGAGGCCAGGTGGGGAAACGTTACGCGTCGATCGTGATCTAACGGTCGCCGATTCTGCGTCTGCGTCGCTTTCAAGCTCACTGACTTGGGTCGTCGGTCAGCAGTGCATTCTTTCACGCAACGGATGGATCGATCGGACCGGAGAATGTGACAATGCGCGCGTTAGCCAAGCCGGGTGATCCACCCTTGCTGAAACGAGCAAGTACGTACATGCCCGGCGTCTAGCTAATTTTCCACCAAGCTTCAGTAATTCCTACTCTACTGTACCTTTGCGCCTAGCTAGCGAGTGATGACGAGGTCGGTCGACATGGTCCATCTCGATAATGCGCGGAGCGCGCGACAGGATGGACTGATTTGATGCATGATGTGCATGCGGTACGGCGACTCGCTGGCCCGCCGCCCGCGCAGCGTCACGTGACGTTGTGTGTCTCGGCTCTCGACACGCCACCCCTGCTACCTAATCTTTTTGGGAAAAGCTAAACGTTGCCTGGGCAATTCTCCAGCCCCCATCACCCACCTTTGATGCCGTCCGATCTGTATCTGATCTTCTCATCCGCGCCGTCAGATCCTTCCGCCCGTCCGTTCTTCATTCTTTGTCTGATCTTTTCTGTTCATTCTGTCTGTGTGTTATTTGTGGACCCATCTGTCATCGGGTCATTATCCCTCCCGTCAGCCAGACAGCCATTCTATCCCGTTCTTCTCCACCTTTCCCTACTCTCTACTCCCCGTGCCCATCAAACCCTCGCGCCGGCGGGCACGATGATGGCGTCCTCTGCCGCGGTGGTGCGGCTGCGAGAGCTGGCGGCAGGGGCGGAGCTCGACGCCCTCGGCACGGCGGCGCTCGCCGAGTGCTGCGCGGGCATCCTCTGGCGGCGGCAGCGACGCCGCCGAGGCTGTGCGCGAGGCGCTCGAGGCGCTTTGCGTCGCTGGTCGTCACGTGACTTGGGGACGGCGACGCGGCCGTGCGGGAGGCCGCTAGGAGGTACCTCGTGCTGTTCTTATGGCGACAAGTTTCTAGGTGAGGTGGTTTCCTCGCTGTTTTCATTTCCGCCCCTTGATTTGCTTGCTTCCTTTGGTTTGATTGTTGTGAGATGATGTTGCTTGATTGCTTTGATCGTTGAAATTTTAGATCCTGCGGTGATTTCCATGGCTTAGGGTTTGAGTTTCATGTGATTTTCATGTGTCTGTCGAATCCTGTCCTGTTCCCTCATTCTAATCTCTGATTCGTACCTTTGTTTGAGCTCTAATCCATCCTCTTGGGTGGCTCCCTTATTCGTCGCAGGGGCGGCGAGGTGGCAGTGTGAGGTAATCTCCATGATCACCTCCGTGTGCGGACGCGACAACACAAGGCAATCTCCAAGGTCAGTCCATGTCCACGGCTGGCCTTCGTACCAGTCCTCCTCCAATGAGCATGTTCTCTCCCCGTGCCCTGTCTCCTGTAATTTTTGCTTCTCGCTGTGTTTTTGGTGGTTCAATAGGAATTCTGTTAGGCTATTTGAGCATTGTAATAGATCTGGTTACATGAGGTGTTTCAATGTTCCTTATTTGCATGGCTTAGGGATTTGATTTTTGGGCCCTTTGGTAGCTGATTGGGTGCCAAAAAGAGGAATGAGTTGAGATTTCCAGATAAAATGGTGGTTCCCATCTTGGATATCAGTGAGCCATTTTGATCTGAGCGTGATGTCTTTTTTCCTGTTATGACAAGCTCAGTGAATAGTGATGTCTATTATGTTTGCATCTTACAGGAGATTTATTTTGAGACATATATGCAGAATTAACTTGGGCCCTCCTTTTACTGATTAATCACATCTCTCCGCAGAAGTGTATTAGTGTAGGCATATGTGCATGTCTACTTGAGTGGGGGTTAGTTGCATTATGATTTATCCTGTGTTTTACATATAAAATGGCTCAAGGTTCCAATAAGTACCTTATTACCTATTCTGTCTAAGAAATAAGTACTAGATAGGTGTATGTTTTTGTACTGCATAGCGATCGGTTCTTTTTTAGTAGGTGTCTATCCTTTTTTACTCTCTTGTGTAGACCATGTAAGTGCTCTCAACTCAGGTACGGTGGAAGGCTCAAGACCACTGCAACTAGTAGTGTTTTGGTTTATATTGCTCATTATTTGTAGAGTAAAACTGAGTACAAAGAAGTGGCTGTGATGGCCTCCTACAATCTATGACTGTGAAAACTGACTTCAGCACCCCTATCTCCTAGCACAAGTCCAGCCAAGCCTGTACTTGGTCAGGGCTTATTCAACTAATCCTAACAGACTCTCAGAGTATTGTTTAACTGAAACAAATGACTCAACTAGACCTGACTATACATAGTCGCATGGATTATTTCTAACAGACCATAATTGATTTTACATCCCTTGAAACACTAATTAGTGTTCTATTAGATACTAGTTTATCCAGGTTAAAATACAGTCAGTCATAACTGATTATACACCACTTACAATACTGTCATTCGTGTTGCAACATTGTCATTTCCGTTTCGTAATCCTTTGCATGCGACGGGGTTCATTAGGAGCCCCACTCAAGTTGCAATTTGACTGGTCATAGAAAACACCTATCTGATTTGGTACTACTCTCTTTGTCTTTCATATGTTTTTGCATATGGTAGGGTTCGTTACCAGCCCAGTGAATTTACTATTTTATTCTGACAATATTATTTCATATGCCTTCGCATATGTTTGTGCACTGGTAATATTTATTTTGACAGTGCGTATACATGTACGTATAAATTTGTGGTACTGTTGTTCATGTTTTTGGGCATATAGTTTGTTGTATGTTTCTCAACTTTGAAAATACCGTAAGGGCGGGAGTTTTCTGACAGTGATGAAGGTGTTCACATCGAATCTTTTGATGAATCTTCATGTGATACCGAACAATTTGAAGAAGCTCTTGAAATCGATGTGTGCTCTCTCTATTTTAATTTAGATTTAATTATGCCAGGATGTCTTATAAGAGGTGCTATCTTGTTGTTCTGCATAATAGGAGTTCTCCTCTATATATAGTACACTGTATTCAGTATCTAATTTCCACATACAGTAGATTGTACTTGTTTTTACAACATTCAATCTACCGTAAATTAGACTGTATTTGACTGTAACTTTTAGGTTTGCCATTTTTTTTTCAATCATCTGAAAATCTTATCTCTCTTATTTTTTCAGTTATTTTCCTATCAGTATGCTTTGTTCTAACTATCTACTCAATGTAGGAATATATGCTTACTCTAATTGTGTTTATAAATATGGGTTATCTTTTTATATCACTTATATTTAAATGTACAATATAGATCTTACAATGGCTGATCATCTAATTACACCACTTTAGCATTTTAGTTGATATTTGTGCAACTGCTAGTTCTAACTATAGCTATCTTTTTCACTATCAATGTGTTTTGCTATGTCCATTGTACCTGGATGTCGAAACCATAATCTTTTTTATTTCCCCTTATCTCAGTTATGAACCTTTTGACTCTTACAGTTGGAATAACTCAAAGTTACAACACAATATTTATTGTAAAATGAAGAATTGTTTACTGTAAATAGTTAATTCATTATATTTTGTAGTTAGGTCTGGTCTCTCCCTGGTGATTAAGCTCTTTTATGTAAGATGAAGGTTTTCATGCTAAGGTTTCCTCTAAAATCCTCAGAATTTGAATTTGACAAACTAGAGATAAAATTTGTTACATTTTCAAATTTGTTAGTTCTTAGTATCTTCATATGAGGGGTTTCCTCATACAACACTAAAATTTGCATATGACTAAACATAGAAAAATATTTGTGTTTTGTCTTTTGCATTCTTAATTTGTGTAATCTGCATATGAGGGGTTTCCTGATACAACCCAAGAATTTGCATATGACTGAATATAGAAACAAATTTGTTTTTTCTATTTTGCATTCTTAATTTCTGTATTCTACATATGAGGGTTTCCTCATACAACCCAAGAATTTGCATATGACTGAATATAGAAAAAAATTTGTTTTTTGTCTTTTGCATTCTTAATTTCTTTAATCTGCACATTAGGTTTTTTTTCATTTCCATTTTGGTATGCGTCTTCATGGGTTGCCGAACTCCCAAAACTTTGTATCTTACTAACCATAAAAAAAATTTGTTGTTTGCTTCAGTTGGGTTTAATTTTTGATCTTTGGTCTTCATGTTTAGGTCCACTGAGGGTTTTTTTTTTTGAAAAAAATATTTTTGATCTTCATGTTCAGTGGTTTCCAAATCTCGCAAAATTTTGAATCTGCCCAACTATAGAAAATATATGTAATTATTCTGTTTTTCCTTTTTGTTTCTTCTCTTCTCTGTTCCTGATGTTGGTTTTGTCCCCCTGCTTTTTTGTATTGATTTGTAGCTGTCTTGATCCATTAGGATTGGTGATTTAGTGGTCTGTTGTACCTGTTCATATGTTGCTTTAACCTAAGATTCCTGATGTTGCGATTTATCGCTTTTATTTATTCGAACTGTTAGGGCTGGTGGCTTAGTTGTCCAAATCATCAGGGGGTTTTAGCTGCCTATCACTGTTACATTTCTCCTTATATTTAGTTCTGATAGTAAGTTGCAGTGTATTGATCCATTACGATTGATGAGCTAGCTCCGATCTACTTTTACAGTATTAATCCCTTTGTTTGACAGTGCTTTAGTTACTGTAAATATTATTATTGGGTCGTGTAAGTGAGATGAAGGTTTTTATTTAAATTTGCATATTCAGGGGTTTCCAAATTCCCAAAAATCTGAATCTTCCCAAATATAGAAAATATATGCATTTTTACTTTTTATCCTTTTTTTTACTTCTGTTCTCTTTTATCAATTTTGGATTATGTTGATTCTTTGGTATTAATATTTGTTATGTGGCTTCTCCATTTTCCCAACTATATTAAATTGCTTTTATTCTTCATTTGGCTCCTAGGTTACACTTTCCCTGTATGACATTGCTTATTCAACTATTCTAGGAGTTCATTTTGGTTGCTTTGTTGTAGTAATATGCTTCAATACTGATATTATCCTTGTTGTTTTCTAGCTGAGATCTATCTCTCCAACTACTTTAAAATATGTATGCCTTTAGTATGTGCTAAATACTGGGAATCTTTGTATATGTACTTAGATTACAATTTTTTTTTTTACAATAGTTCTCTTCTTTACTTACACTATATTTGCTAATGTAAATTTTAGTCTAGAAACACGTAAATTAAAATTACCTATTCTCTTCTCTGTTATCCTTTTTCAATTTCACTGTCCTTTTGTTGTTTCTTGTTGATTATATTTTATTCTTTTTTACTCTGATTTTTCCAAACTGTAGTAAAATTTTGATGTCCTTCAATTAGGCTCATGGTTCATAATTTGCTTCTTTTTTCATCAGTTCATCTGTCTTAATAATTTCTTTAGATAATTAACTCACAATAATTTTTTATCTTATTTTTTAGCTGAGCTGTATCTCTCCAACTGCTTTCACGAGGCACATGGTTATCATCCCTCGTGACAGCTTCATTTCTCTTGTCATTGAAGAAGGCTCTCAAGATTGCTTCACTACCAATGCAAATTCAAACATTGTCATGCGCGCTCTTCAAACAGTTCTAGCTTTGAGGAGTATTTTCAGTTTTGAAATCTTTTATTCGTCTATTTGAACCACGTTGGTCGGTTAGGCTTGTCAGGCTTTACAATAATTTGTATATATATGTCAAATCTGGGTATTTTAGGAATTTGTAGCACCCAAATATGTGTAGTATCTAGCTTTTCAAAATTTGGGTATTTTGGGCTCTTCTAGCACCCAGATTTGGGTTTGATACAAATCTGGGCAATTTTTCATGTGTCATTGCCTAGGCAATGGCAACAACTAAATTGCCCGAGCAAGAGGTAGACACTCCCATCTTTTTTCATCCACCACGACTCGTGAGTCGTGACTGAAATAAAGCGTTCGAATGAACGGTGCAACTGCGACGGTTCATTCCTTCACTAAAGCTGTTGTGAGTTGACAGCGTCCATGACAGGAGAAACGATCCCCGCACTTTAGCACCAGCTCATGACCGGAGCCGGTACTAAAGACACATTTAGTACCGGCATTTAAGTACCGGCTAGTAAGAACAGTACCCGTAAAAGCACGTTAGTACTGGTCAGGAACACCAGCCGGTACTAAACGGCATCATTTAGTACCGGCCAATAGCACCAGCTGATACTAAAGTGACGCGTCCATTTAGTACCCGTCAATAACACAGCCGGGTGTCATTTAGTACCGGTCGGTGCCCTCGACCCGTACTAGATGGCAAAAAATATACCGATATCAAGAGGCTGGTGCAGTGGTGTCCTTTTTATCTCCTCTCTTCCTCCTCTCTTCTTGTTCTTCTTCCTTCTCTCCCTTTCTCATCTCTTCCCTCTCTTGTGTGCAGGACCGGCGGCACGGGGCAGGCGGCGGCGCGTAGGCGGGCGGCTGCGGGGCACGCGGGCAGCGGCGCGGGGCAGGGCACACGGAGCAGGGCGCGCAGGCGGCAGGCACGCAGGCGGCAGCGCGCGGGCGGCCGCGGGGCAAGGCGCGGGAGCCAAGGCGGCAGGCGCACAGGCGGCAGCGCGCGGGCGGCGCTGCGAGCAGCTGTGGCGGCCGACGATGGGTTGCGTACAACTGCTTTTTTCTTCTTGTTGTGACTGAGTTCTTGTGATTTGTGATTTTTGTAAGTGAAAGAGTGTGTGATTGTAAGATGTATTCTCCTGATTTTATTTATATGATTGTGAGCCTATTTATGTGATAGTGTGATGAATTTATGTGATTGTGGAATTGTGATTATTTTGTTGTTGCTGATTGCGAAAATGAAAAAAAAAAGGAAAGAAGAGGAAAAGAGGAGGGGGCAGAGGGCTGATGGGGCTTGTGCGGTACTAACCGTCGCACGTTAGTACCAGTTGGTTGTGACCGGTACTAACCATCGCACGTTAGTACCAGCTGGCTGTGACCGATACTAACGTGCGGCACGTTAGTCCCAGACTTTTAGTACCGGTCACTGCGACCGGGACTAAGTGAAAGTGCATCTAGGATCCTAAAAGATTTTGGTGGTGATGACAATCATAATTTGGATATAATGCTTGTAAACGAGGTATATGCAGGGTTTAAACAAAAGAGAAGCTAAAAGGTTAAAGGAATGTCTCCAATTCGATTAAGTATGGTGGATGAGCTTATTGAAGATCTAAATTTAATTTTCGGTTTGAAATTGAGTATAGGAAACACCGTACTATCAAGAGGGACGTGTTCTAACCACTGGGCTTGTCAAGGAACATATCTTGAGATGAAAAACTTCATGAGAGTTACACACTTCATGCACAAGCACTTGGGTTTCCTCACTAAAACATTCCTTGTCGGAAGATTCGACTCTATGTCGGAAGATATGAGCTCCCCAGGCGATTTTCATGAGTTCTGTCGGAAGTTCTCCTTAGGACTTCCGAGGGGGGTCAAGAAGATCCGACACTCTGTAGGATAATCCGATCCATCTGAGCCAAATCTATGAAATTTAGAGAGTTCTGTCAGAAGTTCTCCTTAGGACTTCTGACTGGGGTCAAGAAGATCCGACGGGGGTCAAGCTGATCCGACCCTGTGTCGGATGTCCTAGGCCTCTGTTTTCTGAGTGTTATAGTTCAAATTTCATATAGTCTTCTTTGCCTTCTCGGAAGATCCGACATAGTGTCGGAAGATCCGATAAATGTATCTGAGCTCCAACGGTCATATTTTGGGAGTGACCTATATATACCCCTTCACCCCCAACATTTATTCTATCTTGCCTCCCTGAACCAGCCTCCAAAAGCATTCATTCCACCTCTCTACTCCTCCTAAGTGCTTGATTCTAGTAAGGATTCATCTAGGGTGTGAGTGAGAGAAAGATTTGGAGGGTGTTGCAAGATATTCATTGTGTGTTCATCACTTGTTCATCTCAAGAAGTTCCTCAAGCAAGCTTGGTTGATTGATTCACGTTTGTTACTCTTGGAGTTTTGCTCCTAGACAGTTAGGCATCGCCAGTAGCTCCCATTCCTTTGTGGTTTGAGCACCGGAGAGTTTGTATCACCCCTGTCTTTGTGAGAGCAATAGTAAGTAACTCAATCCTCCTTTGTGGTTGGTTGAGAGAGACTAGGGGCTAGTGACAGCCCGGCTCTTTGTGAGCTTCTCAACGGAGATGTAGCTCCTTTGTGGAGTGAACTTCGGGATAAATCTTGTGTCTCCATTTTTTATTGTTGTTCTTTTTGTTCTTGAGCTTGATTTGACCCGATCTACTTGCTAGTTGTTATCCTATTGTGTAGATCATATTCAGAGGGTTAGTTACTTCATTTAGCAACTTTGTATTCAAAGGGAATCATCAAGAGCTAAGTTAAATTTGAATCACGTACTAGTTTTTCTCCCTTGGTCGGAAGATCCTGCACTGTGTCGGATCCCCTGGACCCCCAAAAGATCCGAGACAGCGTCGAATCATCCGACCACTGACATTTTCGTGAGAATTTGCAGGAATTTTTAACAGGCCCTATTCAACCCCCCCCCCCCCCCCCCCCCGGCCCCTCTAGGCCTAGTGTTGGTCCTTTCACTAAGCCATCCTGGGACCGGTACTGAAGGTCACTTTTCCAGCAGTGGTTGCGCAGGACGAGCGGCAACCGTGTGACACGATCACATCAACTAAAAGCATTTAGCGCTTCATCGTCCCTGTAGTCTTCCTATAAATATGTACTTTGATGATCAATAAACAACTTGCCAGTTCACTGTGTAGAGATTGGTGAAAGCGTTAAACCCCATTAGGGGCCGCCCTGCGTGTCATATAGGTCGAGAACAACCCTCGACATGGTGTACAAGTCAGGTTGTTAAGATATGGGCGGCATCCTATGTACAAAATATTTGATTGTTATGCAATCTCTATCTCTACCTAAACAATCTCCGTTACAATGATTTAGTGTTAACTAACACACTGTTTGTCACCCTTGGGAGCGCCTCTCTCTCTCTCTCTCTCATTCCATTACAACACGTGATCAGCGGCTTAACAACTGAGCAATGCAGAGGAGGAGAAGTTCGCCGACAACTCAAGAAGGGGTGAGATGGCTCGCCACTTATTCCTTCCCCTAGACGCTGGCCTTCATCTTCCTCGCCACCAGCGCGCTTGCTACCTTCATCACCTCATGCGCCAGCAACTCACCACTGCAAAGACCATTATCCACATCGGCTCATATGTGTGTCAGCCCAAAATGCACCGGTGCGGTTAACTCATTTGCACCAGCGCGAAAAAGGTCGTCAAATGTTCCAGTGGGCTTCTGAGCCGGCTCGTTTAAATAATGATCTTGTGCTTAAAGTGAACCAGCACATATATTTTAATATACTAACTAGTGTTAGTTTCAAACGACTTGAATAATCCTTTAACAAAGTGCAGAAATTTTGACCGATTAATTTGGGAATTTGAACCGTCTGGGAAGTTGAAGCACATGCGGTGTCTCTTCACGATATCAATGAGAGTGTGTGGGAAGTTGAAGTGTGCAGTGTGTGAAACCGAGATCGAGAGCCACATTTTCTTTAATCGCTTCATCTAGTTGTGCAATGCAAGTTGATGTGCTTGCCCTACTTGCCATGCATAGAAAGTTGAAGAAGTTGTGTTTTCTTTCCCCAATAAAGTCGTTCTTGTTGCTCTCCCCTTCCCGCGCCCCTGCTGAGCAACAATAGTGTTGTTTGTTTTGCTCTTCTTCGTTGTCTTTGATCTTCATTGTTGTGCTAGCCACACCAAAAAGGAGGTTGTTCTTTAGCTCTCTACTCACTCATTCACTCCGATTTGATTCCTCTAATCTCTAGATTCATTAGTTGGGGAAGCAGAGAGTATGACGACCATCGCTGGACCACCACCTCCAATCGAGGAGGCTTTAATGTCGAACCAGGTGATCCAACAGCGCGGCGTTTGGAGTGGCGCACAGGAGTCCATCATCGCCGCCTACATGACAAGGGTACACGTCTCGCCGCCTACGTGACAAGGGTACACGTCGGTCCCTTCATCACCACCTGCATCATCGTCCAGAATGTGATCGGCTACTTCAATTGCGGGATCACACATGACGACGATGGCACCATATGTTCTACATCCTGCTTTCTTCTGTGTCTGATGTGCACATGTTTCATGGCCACTCCTAGCATTGGTGGGCAGAGACTGCAACCTTCGGCCGCGCCTATCGAGTCACAGAGACTGATGCCCGCAACTTGTTCAATGCAATGACGGCTAGACAGATGTATTAGTTAATTTCTTGTTTAAGTTTTTTATCTGATATCTGTGAAAAATATTACATAATTTATCTAGTCTTAATTATTCGCATATTAATCTAAAATAATGTGTTTTGTTTTATTTTTTTTAATTTGTGGACTCATTCTAAGCGGTACGAATATAATTTTACACAAGAATGACCAGATGATGTCCATTGCTCTAGATTAGGGTAACATATACACAGATTGGTCCTAATGGGCCAATAGCCTACATTGGATAGAATATACTACATTACTCTAACACCCCCTTCAAACTAAAGGTGGCTGTGAAATTACAGAGTGAGACACATTTAGTTTGAATACATGAAATTGATCTCTAGTCAGAGCCTCGGTGAAAAAATCTATAAGCTGAAGTTCAGAAGGTGTGTACTGAAGCTCAACAATAGACAGCTGCAATGTGATCTGATGAATCAAGGAGGCATCAACACCAATATGTTTAATAAGCTCATGCTTGACTGGATTGTTGACAATCTGAATAGCACTAGTGTTGTCATGACGAATAATGGTAGGTTCAGCACACTCTACCCTAAAATCAGACAACAACCAACAAAGACAAATAATATGTGCAGTTGTGGTGGCAAGAGCTCTGAGTTCAGCTTCAGCATTGGAACGAGTGACTGCATTAACAGATCGTCGATCAATAGGATCACTGGCCCAAGTAGCATCAGAGTAAGCATGCAACATTTACGAACTTGAGGGGGCATAAAATAGGCGATGAGAGCATAGTGAACCGTGGTCGGGGAACTCACAAACTGAGTGAGAATATGAACTGCATAGGCTATGTGGTCTAGTAGCAGTAAGATAAACAAGACAACCAACCAGATGATGGTACCTTGTCGGATCAGCAAGAGGGGAACCATCTGATGACTACAAATGAAGATGAAGTTCCATAGGAGTAGTAGCAGTCCGAGCATCAGTGAGACCAGAGCGAGCAAGAAGATCTTGAAAGTGACCAGTGTTGCCTCCTCTTCGACCATGACCTCCGTCGCCATGGTGGGGACGACGGAGGTTCTACAGGCGCAGTGGCGATGATGTAAGCGCCGCCACCAAGCAGATCTGCGTACTTCGATGATGTAAGCGTCGGAGTGTTATGAACAAATTGCCATTTTGTCCACTAGGTTGCATTGTTCTACTATTTAGTAGTTATATTTAACTCAGTTTACTTTAGTACTCGTGATGAACTTCATTCTGCTATTCAGTTCAGTATTTATATGATAAACTTCTAGCTACTGTTGCCATATTATTTTGAAGCTATGTGACATTGTTTATCTCATTATGTTAAGTTACCATAATATTATCAATATGTTAAATGTTTAAGCTATGTGATGTTGATATATGTTGCACAATTGATTAATTGTTCACGTTGAATATGATGTTGAATGAGCTATTGCCAAATGACGATTTGAATATGATGTTGTTGTTATCTACGTCTGGCACATACACATACATATTCCATTGAATCTGCAGATGTTGTTTGTGCAATTGGTTCATAACAATGCTACATTAATTGTGGATCCGACGGCGTCCAAAAAAAATGGCTGCCCTAACAACATTCTAGTCTACACTAATCCACACTGATACTTATATATAGGTTAACAAACCACTATGTATACAACAATCAAATGCATTGGTGTTGTTTTAAACTGGTAGATTTAGGAAAACCAAATGAACTGGTGGAGGTTTAAAGTTACAACGAATACAGGACTATTTTAGACAGTGCGAAGGACACCAACATGTTTATGCAGTCATTCGAAACGGTTATTTTACCGACTCGAATAGCGTGTTAATTTGTATGGGATTGGGGGAAGCGGTTCTAGCACCAGCGTGAATAAAGGTAGTGAGTGCGCCGTCCTCGATGCGGCAAGGGCCATGCCATTGACTTCATCGGTCCTGGCCCCTATATCCTCCCTCCAGCCACCGTCCTCGCCTGATAGACCTGCAGTGCATTTTACTCTAAAAATAAACTAATTTACTTGTATCGAACACATGTGAAAAATGAGAGAGTATGAATTACTGAGAACTTTCTGTAAATTAGACGTCGGGCATGCACTTCCCCGTTTAGGCAAGGACGCCTTGGCCCCCGGTCCTCAGTCGCTCGCCCACGCAGCGTGACGCCACCCCTGCTACTCCTAATCATTATTGGAAATAGTCTATTTTACTCCCCTCACATGTTCACTTAGTCCTCTTAACCCTCTTAGCAAAATTTAAACTCGATTTACTCCCTCAAACTATTCCAGTTGGTCCAATATACCCGTAATGTGTTTTGGCGTTTTTGTTTCTCCATGTACGAGTTGAATTTTAATCTCAAATTTTGTGAGCAGGTACATAATATGATGCTTTATGTTAAAACAGTATTCTATTTTTCATGGTTATTTTGATATATTAGGATATTTAATACAAAATTGGTCTTAGATATACAAAATTTTATGAAAAGTAATCACGAAAAATTTCTAATATATTGTTTTAACATAGGGTATTATGTTGTAAGTCAAGTAACAAAATCTTGAATTAAAACTCAACTTGTACACGAAAATACAACAAAAAGAAATCTATTTAGAGAGTAGATTGGATAGTTTCTGGGAGTAAAGTGAGCCTAAATTTTGTTCGGGGGTTTAAATGGACAAGGTGAATAGATGAGAGGAGTAAAATGGATTTTTTTCGTCCACCACGAGTCGTGAGGCGTGACTGAAATAAAGCGTTCAAATGAACAGTGTAACTGTGCGAGTGCGACGGTCATGTTCCTTCAGTAAAGCCAGCTGTGGATGTTGCTTCAATTCGAAGCACTTTCCCATTTCGGCAGACGACCTGGACTCAACGCGCATTTTAGGGCCCGGGCGTAACGAAATTAAACTTGGTGCGTGCTGTGACATCAGTAGTACATCGATCGCTGGTGAGTGGCTACCTTACTTCACACCATTTTGCTCAAGGACACACTACTCTGTGTCGAACGCAAGAACTTCCTGACCTCTACAAGACCCTCACTAGGTGCTATAGCTAGTACTCCATCTATTTCGAATTATGTCATTTTTTGATTTTCTAAATACATAATTAAAATTATAAATCATTTTGGTTTTTCTGGATTCATAAATTTTGTTATGAATCTAGACATGACATATATTTAGGTGCATAGTAAAAACTATAAAACGACATTTATTTGGCATGGAGGGAGTATATACCTTAAAAGGCCAAATTGATCTATAGTTTAGGAGGGATGAATTAGTTAGTAGAGCCTTTGGTTTAGTTAAGTAGATAGGCCTTCAGACATTAATTTATGGCAACAAAACTATCTTTCATAGTAATATTTCTGAATAGGGATATACCCGATATATTTTCATATAGTCGATCATATTAGTACAACCCATTAAACACGCATTATGTGATTTTTCGAAGTTATGTTGCAAAACACGAATTCCGTAATAATCCTGGTAGAGCTACCCTCTTTCTCCTCCTACCAACAATTATGTAATAAGTAAGATTTTATTTACAAGGATCACATTCATATACGCCGTCATAAACTTGTTGTATCCACATATATGCAGGTTGTATGTAGCATACCAGTCCACACGGTGTGCAAGCCCAGTCCACTGTACCCCGGGATCGAAACTCATAATTTGCAATCACTACGGAAAATCCCACATTTGTCTAGCTCTTTGCCGAGTGTATTTTTTCGGACACACGGCAAAAATAAAACACTCGGCAAAGAGTCAGGCACACGGCAAAGGCATGCGTGTGTCATTCTTTGGCACACCACAAAGAGGGCTTTGCCGTGTGCCTTTTTTTACACACGACAAAGCAATATTTTTTTTCTATTCTCACGGCCACATACAACATGTAGCACTCTATGTTAAAATTTGATACATTTTAATATTTGTTTGCTATATTTAATTAATTAATTGCATTTCAAGCAATTTTTTGAATCAAGTCAAAACTGAACCGCAAGTGATTCAAATAATAGAACAAAATGAGTGGAAAAAATAAGATTCATGTTATTTAACGTTTGAGGCCTTGCACAAGAAATGAAAAGAAATTGTCAACATTTTGTCGAGAAAACACGACCACGAACGTGTACCCGAATGATTTTAAAATCCTAAAAATTCAAATTAAGTCTGAAAATCATGAGATTTGTCAATACCTCATGATATCATACGTGAAAGCTGTGGTAAAAAAATTGAATGAATTTCAAACATTTTGTAACATATGATCCTTACAAATCCAAACATCTCCAAAGAAGTTTCATAAACTTGAGAGATATGTGGTTGCATTTATAGTCAAAATGACATTTGAATTATAATTTGACTTCATAACTTTTCTATAGGCAGTAGACAACATAAATTATTTCATGATTATTTTCCATAATTTTATAAACCTATTTGATAATTTTTTATATTATTTTAATAATGTTTGCCGTGTGTCATTGGGAACACACACGGCAAAAACAAACTCTTTGCCGTGTGTCCTCACAGCGACACACGGCATACAAAAACCTCCCACGTCAGCCCCTCAAACCACGCGCGCCCCTGGCCCACCTGCACCCGCCGGCCTTATCCTCTCCCTCCCCTCCCTCTCCTCACGCACCCCGCCCGCCCTCCCTCCCTTCTCACTCTCCTGGCGGCCGGCGCCCTCCCTCTCTCATCTCCCGGCGCCCTCATCTCTCCCGCGCGTGATGGCAGTAATCCGGCGGCACGGCGGCGGCGCGTTGCCGGCGACCCCTCCTCGCCCCCGTGCGTGCCTCCTCTGTCCCTCCCCTCCTCTTCCCCGCCGCGCGCGAGATCCGGCGGCGGCGGCCACCACGAGCGAGATCCGACGGCTCCGAGGGCGGTCACCACGGTCCCGAGATCCGGAGGCTTCAGCGGCGGCTGCCACGGGCGTCAGATCCGGCGGCTCCGTGGTAGTGGTGCGGTAGCCGCCACCCCAGGCTGAGCTGCGGGCTGCCAGGACGGCTCGTTGAGCTCGGCCCCGGCGGCGGGGCATCCCTGGCCGCTGCAGCGTGCGGCACGGCGGCGGGCCCCACGGCGGTTCTTCTCCGACGAGCGGTTGCGGTGGCGGCGCAGCTTGCGCGTGGATGGCCGCCAGCGGCGCGGCCTCGCGCGCGGACGCACTGCAGCGCCGCGGCCTGAAGCGAGGGGTCGGCGGCGGCCGGTGGTGGTGGTGGCCAGTGTGGCTGCCGTTTTTTTTGTTTTTTCAAACTTTTTTTGCCGAGTGTCAGCTGGACACACGGCAAAGCGGTAAAGCCTTTGTCGCGTGCACGAAAAGGGACACATAGCAAAAGGCTTTTTGCCGTCGCCCGGGATCCAGTAGTGAATATATGGAGAGAGGCCAAATTTATGCTTTTGAAAAGATTCAAGAAAGCATGCCTGTTAAATTAATGAAATTTGTGCAGCACTCGTTCATGGTTTCCCTCTAGGGAATTCGATCTGTTCATTTTGCAATGGTACCAATTTTATACCAGCAGCTACTCCACCAATCTATTGTTGGCTGGTCAATAGATTTGGGACGTGAAAATGATGTTACTACATTCACTAATTATTGTGTAACCAACTATCATCTTATATGTAACTATTCTATTTATATTTGAATAATTTATTTTTATAGAAATTATTGGCCTGGTCAAAGTAGCATACTACTAGACGACGTGTTGATGATGTCATTACCTTCTTATATTTATGCACAGAGAGCTGAATATATGTATATATATGTCCATTCGATGAGTACGGAGCTGCGTAACTTTCAACCAACGATCATCGTCCCTGCGTGCAGGGTGATAGCTAAAGTCATTACTTTCATTGACGTTGGAGTCGAAAAAGAGGGAAGACTCGGTCCCTATTAGTTATCGCGTGTCGACAAATTCACACAGGCTATCCGGCAGGCTCAAGATTTCGATTCTAACACGACTCCTACCTGAAATAATAAAAGCATATAGTTAACAGTAGTGCAGATAGGGTTTATGAAGAACCAATTCACGAAGTGGCTACATCATTTGCACGTGCGATAGGATCTACCTGTAGCAAAGGAAGCAGGAAGCTTCGCAGGACCACCTCACTTACCCATTTGGGGCGGAAGACCAGGGTCTCTGGTAACTGCCTTCCCTTCCGGGACGGCTTGTCTTTTCTCCCGACAATTCTTCGTATCTGGATGGCCAACGTTTGACTAGCTGCTTTCCCCGGTCAAGGTCGGTGTGATCCATCACCGATGATGGCTATGTTTCTCAGTTGTTTTCAGCAGCTCCTGTCCTTTTTTTTAAGGTCTTCTTTGTTAGTGGAGCATGAGCAATTTTGCAATTAAACTGTAATATATTTTTTTTATTGGAAGTACCTGACCTAAATGAACATATGTGTAAAATAAATAAATATATCAGACCAAATGAGTATAAAAATAAAAATAATTTTTCTAATAATACTCCTATACCACTGTACTACTCGACTCATACCACCATATACTACATGTGAGGTTCTAGTAGTATACAATTAATTTGGACCGTCAGATTCTTTTATACTTGTCCTTTTTGAACACCAGTATAAGGTAGTATGGAGCATCGAAGAAGACCTCTCTTTTTTTCTCGACAAACGGGCATTTCTTTGCAGCTCCATTTTGTGAAAGGACTTTTTTCTTTTGTAATTTCCGGTGCCTAATTAACTTCCTTTGTAGCAGAGGCCTGTGGGTACAAAATCAGAGGGCCATATACCAGACCTGAAGAATCAGCACAACGACACTCTTCTGAAAAACTTCATCCATGAATCTTCTCAGTCAGTTGAGATGGGCGTGAAGGAGAGCCCAAGCTTGCATCCTGATCTGCAAGCTAGCGCTCATCTTTCCCGTTTCGGCAGACGATCGACCTGGACTAAACACGCTTTTTATTGCCCGGGAGTGACGAAATTAACCTTGGTGCGTGCTAGCTGCGTAATCGCGCGCTGTAACATCAGGACATCACTGGTGAGTCTCCCCTCTTTATTGACTCCAACGTCAACGAAAGTAATTAACTTTAGGTACCTATCACAGTGCACGCAGGGATCGTTGCTTGAAAGTTACTCTATGCAGTTCCGTACTCATCGAAATGGACATATATACATATAATCAACTCTCCGTCCATAAATATAAGCAGTTTATGACATCAACACGGCTCTAATATGCTACTTTGATCAATAATACTATCTTTGTTTCAAATTATAATTCGTCGCCTGAGTTTTATGATCTCAAGTTTGGCCACTCGTCTTATTTAAAAATTTGTGCAAAATTTATTAGTAGAAGTTCTTTAAGATTGACTTAAATTTAACTATATTTGCACAATTTTTTGAATAAAATGAGTGATCAAATATTTAGTCAAAGAACTCAAACAAATTATAATTTGAAACAGAGAAAGTATCTATTAAAACAAATTATTCAAGCATAATTAGTTACGTAGCATATGATGGTTTCACGATGAATATAGTATGTCAATTTTTACGTTCTAAATTTTACATTTTTCTATTGTTTGTTAAAGTTGAAAAGATCCACAAACTACTACCAAACATTTTCCTGACGCGGGGCCGGGTTTATTTGTCAAATTGTCATTCAGTCACGTACGGTCTCTTAGGCTGTCCGCACCGGGGGACGGCATCCCGCACGGTACGCGCCATGTCACGTGCATGCCGTGCGGGATGCCGTTTTTCCCTCTGCAACGGCGTTCTGTAAATCAACCTGGACTCTCAGTTTTACCCACCGACGCGGTAAATCAAGAGGGCATAGAGATGGAATGGTACGCGCGACGTGGCACGGGGCCCGCGCACTCGCGCGCCGTCCTCGACCACCGTGCGGGAGGAGAGAGAGAGAGGGCGGCCATGGACGCCGCCGCCATGGAGTCGGCTGCGGGCGGAGGAAGGTCGCCGGAGCTCGATCCCTAGCCGACCGCGGCCATGGACGTCGCCGCCGATCTCGAGGTCCCGCGAGGCCCGAGCAACCCCTCCTCGAGAGCTCCGTCGTCGCGGACCGGCCTCGGGAGCCCGCTCGATCCGCTCCATCGCCGCCTGGAGGTCGACCTCGCCTCGGCCACGCTCGATCCGTTCCATCCCCGCCTGGAGCTCTAGTTGGAGAAGCCGCGCAGGAGGTGGAGAAGCTCGAGGTCGGCTCTGGCACGCCGGAGGAGACGAAGAAGATGACGAGTTCCGCCTCGCCTCGCGCCGCCGGCGAAGGGAGCAGGGGAGGGCGCGGAAGAGGGAGGGGAGGGCCCGGAGGCTGGAGTTCGGCCAAGATCCAGGCGAGCGCGCGCCACCTCGCCGCTGCTAGAGAGCTCTTCCCCTCGCGCGAAGAGGACCCGCAGATCCAGCACGCCGGCCGGCCGACCATGGATCCAGCCGGCTCCACCTTCGCCGCCACCTGGACCTCGACCTCGCCTCGAGCTCGCGCCTTCTCGTCCACGCTGGTCCGCGCGAGCTCGGCCTGTGAGGGGAGGCGGAGCGTCGGTTCCGCGCGGGCGGAGGAGCCGAGGCGGCGCTCCTCCACGCCCGTCGCGCCGTCTCGAGCTCCATCGCGCCGGAGCCTCCCCGCGCTGGCCGTCATGGATCAGCGCCGCCGCTCCAGGTCGTGGAGGAGGGGGGCGCGGCGAGGTGGGGCGATCGGCCGGAGGAAGGGGCAGACGCCGGAGGAGGGGCGGAGCGCCGGAGGAAGGGGAGAAGGAGGCGCCACCATGGAGAGAGGAGCGGGTGGAGAGAACAAGGTGGGGGAGAGAGAAGAGAGGGTAGTTGAGAGGGTTGAATAAAATATATTATAGTTGGTATAGAGAGGTATAGATTCATAATAATATTTATGATTTTAAATCTAACTATAATTTAAACTATGTATTTAAATAAGCAAAAAAAAGTTCTTGCGTACGACAGATAGCTACAGTTCTAGTGTGTCCTTGAGCAAAATGGACTAATGGAGTGAACGAAGGAATGTAGCAGGTCCCTATTAGCTATCATGTCAACATTGACACAAGCTACCCGGGAGAGTTAAGATTTTGATTAACAGTAGTGTAGATAGGGTCGATGAAGAACCAACTCACTAAGTGGCTGCATCATTTGGACGTGTAGATAGGGGGGAAGACCTGGACTGAAGACCACGCTCTGCACTGGTAGCCGCCTTCCTCTTCCGGACGGACGGCATGTCTTTTTCCCTGGATGATTCTTCGTATCTTGATGGCCAACCACTGTTCAGTGCGTATCTAGAATCTCGATCGATCTTGACCTTGCCAACGTTTCACTATCTGCTTTCTCCGGTCAAGCTACTTGTGATCCATCACCGATGAGGTCTACATATGTTTGTCAGCAGTTTTCTGCAGCTCCTGTCCTTTTTTTCCTCCAAGACTTTTTTCTTTTGTAATTTAATTCCTTTGCCTAACTTCCTTTGTAGCAGAGGCGTGTGGGTATAAATCAGAGAGGCCACACCTGAAGAAACGGCACAACGACACTCTTCCGAAAACCGAAAGCTTCATCCATGAATCTTCTCAGTCAGTTGACATGGCTGTGGAGGAGAGCCCAAGCTTGAATCCAGATGCATAACTAGATTATTTTATCTATGCTTTTGTTCTTGCAGTCAAGCAAGATGCATGTATGTGATACGACCATATTTTCATCCATGAACCTCTGATCTGTCTGCAGGCTTCTTGCTCTGCAACAGAGATATGTAAACCTACTTATCATTCATGTCTTATGTTTCTTCAAGACAGGTAATGGAGGATCACGCGGCAGTGGCACATGGTGATGCCATGATTGTCCCTCAATTTGGTGATGCAGATTTGTCCGAGTGGTTATCAGGTAACGTCTAGTTGTTGTTATCCACCCACAGGGTCAATTACATAGACATGGAAAACAGTTTTGTTCGATGGCTTCGAGCCGCATTTATTTCTAATTTTGCTCGTCTTGCAGCAGCTCTTAGTCCACCTCGATCGCCGGAGAAGATTGTCCATCAGCAGGCATGGCTCTGTTGGAATATTGTATTAACTAGATGTTGAGATATTATAACCATCTGAGTTGTTTTTCCACAATGAATTTTTTTAGTCTCCTAAACAAAACAACATGAGGTATGAGTTATTTGCAAACTGTGTCCTGATCAGAATCTGGGTTTCTTTTCATGATAGATGGAGGATGAAATAAAACTACTATTGCTGGGGCCTCAGGATGAGAAACACCTACCACCATTTTTTGGTCGTTCTCTATCTTCTATACTTGTCGGATTTAGTTGGCTTTGAAATTGATAAGTTCCTCTCTTGCAGGTTTACTTGATCATGGCACACACAAGGTATGATTTTGTCACCTAAGGGGGGACCTGGTATATTTTACAGCTAGTGGACCTTCCTCTTTAGGAAGGAAAATATGGTTGAATTCAACTAAAAAATAATAACAAGTATTATACCTTCTAGATATGCTTGCAGCAAAATATTGTGAGCCTTTTTAGCAATTAAATACTGGATGAGTGAAATGCACCGCCGATCTTTTAGCTTGTGCGGCTATGTCATATAAGTCCACCAGTTTTTCAAATACGGAGGGGCGTGAGCTCCTGAACTAATCTTGAGGGATCGAAGTGGAATTTGATGGAGCGGCTCATGGTGGTGTTGTCGATTGGTGAGGGGCTGCAGCTCTTTGAATTTTTGGAGAGGAGACGAACTGGTGGTGCTATAGCTGCCTGGGGAGAGGGAAGAAGAGCAGCAGGGAGTGAAGAGCTTGGGACAGAATATGTTGATGCTGCTTTGCTCACTGGAATTGAATGGGGGAGGGCAAAATATGGAGACGGCCCGCTGGTGTTGGCCCGTGGAGGAGAATTGGGGCTGGGATTGAACTGGCGGTGGATAGGGTTTGTGGTGGAGCTGCTTGTTGCTGGCGTGAAGAAGGAAGAGGATGACCCCGATAAGCACGCCACATATTAGTGTTAGAGCCTATGGAATAGCCATGGACCTGTGGTGCACCACCTATATAGATTATGGACCCTGAAATGCATTTCTAAAATTGATGGACCAATATGACACGATCACTACATAAGTTAAAGGACCAGCTGTGCATTTCACTCCATATGGGATTGATGTCACTAATAACTTGTAGATCATACATGGTAACAACACCTCCTATACAATTCTATCTAATTATTATAACATGGTGTTAAAGAAAGTGCATATATGATGAGAGTTAACGATAATTTCCTTTTTTTTTCATAATAGTTGGAATTGGAAGATAAATCTGATTCAGTCACTGGGGATGAAGGAATAATAGGCAAACAGCATTTAGACTATGAAAAGGTGGATTACATTGTTGTGCCAAGTTTGTTAGGTATGAACTGTGGCTCATGGATTTATGCATGTTCCCCAGTGACTAGTGAGCCAAGTATGTAACGTATCATCGACTCATGGTTATATTCTACTATGCTTCAGACTTGTTACCGATGCAGGGCAGTTGGGGAGGACAGAACAAAAGAAGCTGTCGCAAGAGAAGAACGTCTTGGAGGGTAAACACCAAATAAAAACTTCCATGTGCATTCCATTATTACTTTATTTATTAATCTGGACATCTAGAAGGTATTAAACAGGAAAATGATCCCTTGGCACAAAAGAGTCCTATTTGACCAATGAAACTTGCCATCTTGTACCGAAGTGAACCTCCAGCAAAGCCTTAAGCAACAATTTTATTATTATTAAATTGTATAAATGGAGACGCCATGCGCCTATATTCAGCAGCTCCCAATTTAATTTAGTCGTTATGCCAAAGCTCACAAAAATTGAAACCACATAAGAATAAGGGGTATCAAATGAATACTTGTTTTTCCAGGCACAGATCAGCTATCTATTCGGTTTGCATAAACCTTTTGCTAGTTTGGCCACAAAGTTTGGAAGTAGGAAGAAAAACAATAAGCATTGGACACCTCTTGAAGCGAAGAAGCTGGTGAAAGGCCTATCTGAATACGGAGTTGGAAAATGGGTTGCGGTGAAAAGAGCCTATTTTAAAAGATCATTTCGGAAGGCTGTGCATCTAAAGGTAATGATATACTCCCCTTAATTCGAAATACTTGTTACTGTTGACTTTTCTTCATAATATTTGGCCATTCATCTAATTTAGAAATTTATTATAAATTCAAAAAGATGTTTAAACTTTCTTTCACAATAAAGTAAGTCACAAACAAAATAAATGGCCCTTACATAATTTTTTGAATAAGACGTACAGTCAAACATCGTGATCGAAAGTCAACAATGATAAATATTTCATCATGGAGGTAGTACTAGATTGGTGACATAATGCCCATGAGTAAATATGTTTGATCTTAAATGTTTTCTTGGCTGATCTGTTGGTGCTTATGATGTTCCATATGTTTTATAAGGATAAATGGAGAGACTTGCTTAGAGCTTGTGGGATACATGTTGGCTCTAAAAGGAAGGTATATCCTACATTTGAGCAACTCATTTGTTACCTATAGGCTGCCCTGCATAATTATGTTGTCTTATATACTTTTCTTGGGACCTTTCCAGGTGCAAGCACAAAAAGCTACACTGCAAATTGTAAAAGGACTGAAAGATGAGATCATAAACTTACATAGGAAGCATGATGCTCAGAGAAAGAGGCAATCCAGATGATTCCATCTCTTTGAGCAAGTACATTAGTGATGTTGATATCATGCAGTATTGCGTAATCTTAAGATGGCTTAATGTAAGAAATTGGAGCTCGTATAGCCTAAGAGGGGAGAGGCGAATTAGGCTCTTCTAAAAACCTTAACTTATGTCATAAGGTAGATCATTCCATCTAAGTGTGCAACTATGGTTTCTCCTAGTGTTTGCGCTCTATACCGAAGAGTTTTGCAACCTAGAGCCAATCCTATCAAGATACTACTGTATAAAAGTAGAGGCACTCAAGTTGTAAGTATGAAATACAGAAAGGCAAAGGATAGAATTAGGGAATGCAAACTTGACTCGACGATTTATCCTGTGGTGTCGATAGGCAAATGTCATCCCCTAGTCCATGTTGGAGCTCCACAAAGGATATGCTCCCGGTCACGAAGATGAGGACTCCCGGTCAAGGTCTTGACTTGCCACGAAGGATATGCTCCCGGTCACGAAGATGAGGACTCCCGGTCAAGGTCTTGACTTGCCAGGAAGGCTAACGACAAGGCGGATGAGTCACTCATCACAAAGACAAGCCTCACCTCCCTACTCTTCTGGTCACCTTGATGCCATCTCCACTAAGGAGCTTCTCCAGTAAGGAAGGTGGTCTTCACCCCCCCCCCCCCCCCCCGCGCCTACGATCGTTGTCGCCGCTCTGCACCAAGTCAGAGGGTCGTAGAGTTGGCGATGAGTCGCCAGGACTCCAAAACGTCGGCCAGCACCTCTTGTATAGGTTGATTCACTCTAGAACCCACACAAGGCATCAACACCTTGCTCTCATTCAATCTAGGCCTAATCTTGGCACTAACACACTCTCTAAGCTTATGCCAAAGCCTTTGGATGATCTCTTTTACACTTTGGTAGGTTGGATGTGTTCTTGATGTAGCTTGCACTTCAATACACTCCTAGTCACTCCAACCACTCCAAATAGGTGAGTACAGGGGGTATCTACAGCTCAACAACTCAAGAGAGTCGTTGCTCGAAATCAACTCAATGGCTAGTTCACTTTATAGTGGATCGAATGATCTGATCATCACCGAGAACCCGATCGGATCTTTCAATCACACTAGTCAAACTGCTTAATAGAAATTGCACCCCTCTACCCACTGACGTCATTTATCCGATCAATAGTCTGATCCATGCATTCTTCTCTTGATCGGATCTTCCGGTCATCTTGTTGATCTTCCACACGTCATCCGATGAGGACGTACTAGTGTAACACCGTCCATGGTAGTTGCCCTTGGCGTGTAGCACCCAACAATGGATGGTGTTCAAGGACTTTGGTCTACATCCTCCGCGATCAACTGTTGTTGCTGCCCACGCTACGATGTCTTCGAGTGGCTGTAGCAACGTCACATCGTCTACTAGTATAGTGATGGTGCCCCAGATTTGTGGCCAACATGGCCAGACCCGGGCCCAGTGATGGGCCCTCAGAGAGAGCCTTGAGCGTGTGTAATGGTGGCTACTTGGGTTCACTCTTGGCTTTGCCACGTGAGGATTTTAGAGCCTCTCCAATCCTTGGGATCTTCTCAAGTGTAAATTTACACTCCAAATACATTAGCCTATGGGAATCCAAATACATTAGCCTATGGGACCGGTTCCATGCCCTGGGACCAAATCTCCTTCAGTCGGACCTCGTCAGATGTGTGATAGGCTGGTGGTATTTCGGGCATGGAGCGATGTAGGCCATGAGCATAGTCGACACACTTGCCCTAGTGTAGCGAGCGTTAATCGCAGTGGAGACAATTGCCTCACAATGATAATGCCCACCAGTTGTCTATGGCGGCATGGGGCAGTGGAGGTCAGGGCGAAAGCTTGGTCAGTGATGCTCGAGTGCCACTGCCTCTTTGGAGGTGACTTTGCTATTTTGATTCTCCAAGTGTAAACCCAGCCTACTTGGGCCGATGATGATGGTGGCATTAGGGTGGAGATCTTAGCATCCCCTGTTCTTGCTTGGCTACTCATGGGTGATCTTTCTAGTTTTGGAGGTTGCCTTGGCAGGGGATATATTAGTTGCTATTTATTAACACAGCGCGAGGACATAAGAGAGAATACGTACCCATTCAACGAGCAGAGCAATCGAGGCTTTGGGCACATTTTCATCGTGAGCAGATGGATAATCAATATTAGAAATTTCTTATGATTATTTTCTAGTTTTATGTGCTATTAAGCTGGAGACGTTGTAAGAACTTGGTTGCGTGTGTTTATCGCGGAGGCCGGATATATTTTTATTTTCTAAAATATTGTTTTATCTAGGGATGGATGGAGAGATGTTGGCAACGTTTAAGCGCGCCAAGTTTTTTTTCATAGAGTATCACCTATGGTTTATCAATTCGAGGAATAAATGGATCGCTGTGTTTACCTAAGCACTAATCGAGTTGACCGAAAGCTCTAGTTGAATGATGTTGTGTGTAAATAAAGAGCTAGTCCAGTCTAGGTTCAAGAGAGCGAAGTGGTAACCATCATGCAAGAATGAACCAATCTAAGCCATCAAAGGTAAAGGTGTGTGCCCTCCTTAACAACTCACCTACACATCACATGTGATTGGGTAATAGATGTTTTCCTTTTCAAGTAACCTACGAATCAATGACCCTTTAGCATGGATTTGTAATGCCATGGGTGTGTAACTCCAACCGGTGCTAGAACGCCTTTAGTATAGTCTTACAAACCCATACTAAAGCCTCAAGAGCATTAGCACTGGGTGGTAACACCAAACGGCGCTAAAATTCATATTTTAGCACCGGTTGGTATTACCAACCCATGCTCAAAGGCCCTAGCGCTCCCAAATTTGGATCTAGCATTAGCTGGGGTCAGGGTATACTACGAGCAACAGAAAACGTGGGACATTTTTTACTTCAAAAGCCAATAAAACCATTTGAACAAGACAGTTACAGAATTTGGTCCGAGCCACCGACTCAGTCTATGACGTGGCTAAGCAGTTGTTAATTAAAAACCAGTGCCATATTGCACTAAACCATTATTAAGTTGATGTAGAGATGATTATTGCACCAGTTTATATAGTTATGGGATTGATTGGCACCATTAAAATATAAGAGTTGAAAGTCACACTTTGACGATAGTTAAGAGATGAAAAATGTATTTTTATAAAGATAGAAATGAGAACTGGATTCCGCTTTGCGTGGAGTGGAGGGAAATAAATTGGGTGCGCACTGCATCCACTGTGCGTGTGACACCCTCAAATTTAAGTAGAAATTAATTAGGATTTATTTAGACTAATCCTTAGATTTATTAGAACAATTATGGAATTAAAGAAATAAATAGGGATAATAAACCATAAATAAATATGGGAAAAATATAAGGGATGCTATACAACTTGAGTGCCGAAACAAGTCCCTAATACCTTAGATTTAAACTAGAGAAGATCAGGTTCAAAATCGAATTTAAATTCCTTTCAAAACCCTTTCAAAATAAATAGGAAACTATTTAAACACTAAGTGGGCCGAAACTACCCTTCTAGCCCAACTACCCTTCCCAGCCCACCAGCAAAGTCTGGTTTACCCCCTTCCACTTTTCTCCCCGCGCGCTCCCGCCCCCTCTTCCATCTCCCGCGGCCCAGCCCCATGGCCCATCAACGCGGACCACGCCACCCCACCAGGCCGCCTTCCGCCCACGCCCTGCACGCACGCACCTCGGCCCAACACAGTAAGCCGTCGGCCGCCGCGGGCCACCCGCGCGCACTTTCCCTTTCCCGTGGGCCGTGCGTGCCTTGGCCCGGCAGGCCGCTAGCCACGGCCCACACGGCCCGCAGCCGTCTCCCTCCTCCTCCCTACCCCAGCGCCGCCGCCGCCATCTCCCCGGGCGCCGCCGCCGCGTCTGGTCGCCGCCGGCCAAGCCTCGCCGCGCGCTGGCACTGGCCTTGGCACCCTGCATTAACACCATCACTTCTCGTGGCCGAGCGCCATGCGTTCCTTCCCTTCCTCCTATCCCCTGGTGCCACGAGGGCACCCCGCCGCCGCGCCATTAATGGCAACGGCGTGCCCATGCCGTGCGCCCCGCCTCCCCTCCGCGGCGCTCCGTACGCATCCAGGGTCGTACCACCACCGCGCGATGTCGCTCCTACGGCTGAGATGAGGGGAAAACTACGGCGCCAGCCCCCTTTTCCCCGCCGCCGGCCCAAGCTCCATTGCCGGAGCTCAAAGCGCCCATGGCATGCCGCGTGGCCCTCCTCGCCGGCCACCCTCATCCTCCCGGGCGACGTGGCGCGTCCCGCTGCTCCTCCCGCGCCTATAAATAGAGGGGCATACCCCCCCCCCTTTGCCCAGTACCAAGCGAGGCCGAGCCGAGCTCCGTGCCTCCCATGGCCGGCCCCTTCACCCTCCCTCTTCCCCCAAGCCACCACCCAAATTGGAACCCCCTCACCCTCCTCTTCACGCTGGTGTCCTCCACACATGCCGCGGGGGCCGGAGCTCTGGGATCGGGTCAAACCCCGAGCTCCCTTGCTCCCCATCCATGGCGGGCGGGCAGGAGAAAGGAGAAGACCCCCTCCTCGCTCCTCTGTCCGCTCCCTTCCCCTGTCCCGCGCCACTGACAAGCGGGCCCAGGCCCTTCCCCGGCCGCGTGGTCTTGGTCCACCAAGACCGTAGACCCAGCCGCACCACTGGCCCATGGCCGATCCATTGTGATCCGCCGCCGGACCGTGGGTGGACGCGGCCTATAAGGACCGTGGGGAGCTAACCCCGGTCCACGAAGGCCCACGGGAGCGGTCCGCGGAACAGTACCTGGCCGGACCCCACCCCCTGCGTCAGCCAGCCGGAAATTGCTACGCGTACCCCGGTAAGTGTACACAAACCTTTATTTAGAACCCTTCCTTTATTCCGAAAATTCCCCAAAAATACCCAAAAATCCTAGGATTATTCCTAAGCCTATTAGTGCCACCCAATCCTTTTTAGCACATTATTAGAGCCTAAATCCAATTAGGCTAAGTTCTAGCCTATAAGAGGCCATCCCCGGTGTACCCCGGAAATTCCCCTCTCCATATCTTAGCCCCATAAAATCCCCAGGAATTTCCACTGACACTAAGGATTATTCTAAGCATTTTCATATGCTTATTATCCTGGTATCCATCCCCTGACTCCAAAACCCAGTCGCACACTTCCAATGTCCCGCTAAAACCCCGTCTAAAGCCCCACAGACGTCGTTTCGCCGTCCGATCAAAACCCGGAGTTTTGGTAAAACCCTAGCCGGCATGCTAGAGATCCATATCAATCATTCGGGAATTATTCCTTAGAAATGTATATAATTCTCGAAACCCGACAATCATCGCTCCAGCTACCATCCAGGGAATTATTTAATAATTCTCTTATTCTCATCCTTTAATCCATTAGTTATTTTATATAATTAATGGGTTATTAATCCAATCTCTAGTCATCAACCCTTAGGCAAATCCTTTAATCCCGGCCTCCCTTTCCTTTCTCCTTTTCCTTTTACGATTGGATTGATGTATTGTTATACTGATTGTTATTTTATGTGTTTTATCGATAGCATGACCGGCCCGCCGAGACGACGAGACGACGAAGCTCCAGAAGACCCGGAGCCCAAGCCCGGTCAACCTACAGAATACGCCCGCGTAAGAATCGCCTAAGGACGACAATGAAGGCAAGTCTCACCAATAATATCACTTTAATCACTAAAGTTTACCTTATGTGCAGCATAAGCTACAGGGGGCATGACCGGAGGGTATGCCCAGCATCGCTGTAGGCTTAGGATGCTGATTGGGAATGGAAGGAAGATCCCAAGGAAGGGGATTCCGAGCCACTCTGATCCCAGCTAAGGACCGCTTCACGGGAGAGTCTTTCTAGTGCCCAGTACAACCTCGCATGCCAAAAAGGCATAGCCTTCAGGAATGCCTATTTATGTGAGGCCTTGATTCACACCCCACCAGCTGAACCTAGTAATCCATCCCAAGGAAGCCGTATGATTAGCGCAGAGTGCTAACCGGCGAGCTGGGACCGCCCGGTGCCGGGTCGAGCACGCGCCAAGTCGGGAAACGGGCATACTGGAGACAGCCCCAGACAGAGGGCTGGGACTGGGCGGCACGGGTTGACTAGGATACAGGGTCAGAGACCCTGAGGGCCAGAGGCCCGATGAGCTCATCAGAAAACCCGGGTTGATATCCGCGAGGCGGATGTTTAGTAGCCCCTGTTTAGCCCCCAGTATGCACGTGGCTGGACCTAGGCAATGCTGACCAGTGATGGTCACCAGTGGGTACGAGTCTCGTAGGTCGGTACCGCCAAAGTACATGGCACGGGCCGACCGAATGCGAGGTAGATAAGTACGACCTCTGCAGAGTGTAGAATCTATCTGGATAGCCGCGACTCCGGCAAGAGTCCACTTAGTCAAAGCCCCCGATGATTAGTTTTACTGTTTCTGTACGGGGAACCTGAGACGGCGAAGGTACCGTTGATCAGGTTCGGGATAACATATCAGGACTGGCAGGGAGGAAGTGCCCCTCCAGGACCGACCTTTACATTAATTTAATTTAATATATTATTGAATTTGTGGGATTTGCTGGGTATTCTTTTCGGAATACTCACCCTTGCTTTCATTGTCTTACAGGTTTAGGCCATCAGGGCGAGAAGGTGCTGCAGCCCATTCCGACGGAGGAATGAAGTGCCTGCCCGCTCTCCGTTAGTTAAAACGGTGTTAAATCTGTTTAAAATATACGTTATTTACCTCTTCTGATACTAATCTGTGAAAAGATCTGTATCAGCGGCCGATCCAGGACCTGATACAGGTGATCAGGGTACCTCTGGTTAAGGGGTCCCCACAGGGTGGTATCAGAGCCGTAAATAAATTCATAACTCCATATAAGACAGCCCATAGGTATCAGAAGCCATAAACCCTGTGTTCTGCTCATATTTTTCGAAATTTCTCAAAAAATCCTTTGTCCCTGCCCGAACTCCCTTTATTTCTTGCTTAACTCCCAAAATGTTACTCTGACAGGTATGGATCATGAGGATGAGGTTCGGAAGATGATCCGCAATACGGAGATTATGAGATGAAGATTTGCCGGAAAGCAAATGCTGCCGGAGTAACTAGAGATCTAGTTGTAGAATGTTCTATTAAAATAAGCCTATGACTTCATAGTAACGTACTTTTGATTATGTAATGTTTGATTAAGCCCCGGATAATAGTTTTCCCCTTTCCATATAATAGATGTGGATTTGATTGGTAGTTGATTTGTAGAGATGCGTGAATAGATCTACTCTTTCCTCAAAACCTAAGGATTATCCATAGTCCTTGTCCTTCTAATGTCATCAGTCCAAGTCAGAATAAGAAAGTTTCTGAAAAACAATTCTACATGTCTGATATGGAATACGGGATCTAATCCTCTTGAGTGGGGTAGGTTCCGAAGTGATCGAGACATTCTACTCGGAAAACTTCAGCGACCGATTAATGAGAATTGATACAGATCTCAGGAAAATACGGAATAATCACAGGAATAGTATAAGACAAGTCTATACTATGAATGTGACCAAGTTGAACTCCTGAATAACCCTTGGAACAGAAACCCATGAAAGCCGAGGAAACCAATAAGAAGATATAAGGATCTCTGTTAGAAACCCTAAGCCATAGGTTCCACAACTCGTGAACCCTCAACCAAGAAATAAACATCCACCCCTATCCGCCCCAAGGTCAACTCCATCCACCCTAAGTAATTCTGGATTGACCGACATCCTTTCTTGAATTAGAACTGACAATAACCACATTCCCGAAATCATCATCATTCCTGGCATCTCTCTCTTTTGATTTCTCCCCCCCCCCCCTCCCCAGCATTCAGAAAATCTCGTTCGTCACCCCTATCTCAATATTACCTCCATCAAGTCAATTTCCGTGAAAATTCTCACGGAAATAACAAAACCTCCACCTATTCATCAGGATAATCAAATTCTTGATGAAACCAGACTCTTCTAGCCACCACTCACTCCTACCCTCTCTAGAAATCTAATCTCCTCTCTCCCGAAAACTAGCTGAACCCACTCCTTCGTCAATACCGACGTATCAAGTACGTCGATAAATCCTTTCTAATCAAACTACGCTATTCAATATCCCCTGAGAAATCTCCATTCATTTCCTCCGACACCAACAATACTAGAGAAATCCATATATCTACCTTCCTCTCTCTAGTAAACGTTTCCCTTCCGACCCATCATCGCCTAGACGAATCAACCATCCCTAGTCCCTGTCTCAATCTACTCCCATGAAATCCTAAACGAAATATTCGCCACCTCAACCTTTTCCCCCACTCCCTGTACTCGCTTCTAAAATATTCCGAGAAACCTGCCTCCGTATACCCATCCCCAAACCGATACTCTACCAAAATACCTTGGCCACCCCAAGAACCCACAGCCTTTCCTTAATAGGAAATCCTCTTACTTCCTGGCAGATCATTGAAGCCTGCAAGCTTCTCTCAGTCTGCCCTCTCCCGTCATTCATCCATAAAAACCTCAGTACTAACCTGAGAATATTACTTCATCACAACCCCGTCCAATCATCATCCTTCGATCATTCCCCCCCCCCCCCCCCCCATCACTGAGGATAACTATCCAAAACCTAACTGTAACCCTCCACTCTAAAGACACATCTTCATCCACCCCATGAAATCATTTCCCCATCAAAGGAAATGGTCAATCAAGATCATTCCTTAGAACACCCACCCCAAGTCAAGAAATCCCCCTTCCTACTAGAACAGCTATCTAATTTTTCACTGAGGCATGCAAGTTTCTTTAAGAACAATGCTCCTCAGTCACACTCGTTTTTCCCTCATAACTGAGAACTCCTTAACCACCCCTATGAATTATTCCCTCATTATTTTCGGCAACTGCCACCATTCAATCATCCTCTTTTAGTTACCATAACCAAAGTCGTGGCCAAATAATCAGCCATGACCATCATCTCTCTCCGAAAGAGACGAATCTTAGAATCCCAGTAGAACCATCCTGTCATACCCCATCCAAGGAATGGTTAAACCAGGTTCGTCCCCTGAAACAACCATTCTAAGCAAATATCCCCGCCATAAATCACTCAGCTCTAACTACATCCCTAGGAAAATCTAAGACAACCCGCCTCCGATAGAAGAAACATAAGGAAGGAATCTTAGTGGAATAACTGGGTGATTTGGCAGAAGAATCACCACATGAAGATTTGGAAACCACTAAGAATGGTTAGTAAATCTACCAATCCAAAATCCAAAACTACCTACCTATTCCAAGAGGAGACACTTCTCAATCCAGAAGAATCACCATACCAAATTTTGGATGAGAAGTAGTCACCCAAGTTTCTTACCTTAGATTTCCTTTTCCCCATCTGGTAACCCGAACCAAATACCAGATTCCTTGTAACCGTAGCTATAACTTTCCCCGAACCTAACCCCTCCAGGCGAAGTAAGGTTACCCCGAAGAAAACCACGACAAAGACAGTGGAGTGGTCAAGGATAGGACATTGAAGGAGTAGTAAAGGAAAAACTTGGATAGAAAATTTAGACGAAAACCCTGAAGAAGACAAGGAAATCTGAGATTTTCAATTCAAAAGAAATTTGAGAAATCCATTCGGAAAGAGAATCTCGGATTGAAATCAAAGGAAATCCTGAGTTAATCCTTTTAAGTGGGGTAGTAACCCAAACAAAGGAAAAGGTTCTTGACCTCAAGAACTTGAGGATTAAAACAACTCAGGAAAAGTATTTCATCAAGTCACCCAGATGCAGCCGAAATTAATTAGATATATTCGGGAGTAAAGGAAACAAACGTCAACAACAATACTCCCGCTCACGGAAATAAGGGACAGGTATATCACGAAGAGAAGAATTCAAAATTTAAAAGGGAGAAGAAATTCCTTTTAATAAATATTGAAAACCTTTACCAACGCTACAAGTTAGAAGAATGCTAGGAGAAAAACAAAACCCTAGACCTTCTTTCTAGCCTTAAATCTCGGGACGAGATTTCTTTAAGTGGGGTAGATTTGTGACACCCTCAAATTTAAGTAGAAATTAATTAGGATTTATTTAGACTAATCCTTAGATTTATTAGAACAATTATGGAATTAAAGAAATAAATAGGGATAATAAACCATAAATAAATATGGGAAAAATATAAGGGATGCTATACAACTTGAGTGCCGAAACAAGTCCCTAATACCTTAGATTTAAACTAGAGAAGATCAGGTTCAAAATCGAATTTAAATTCCTTTCAAAACCCTTTCAAAATAAATAGGAAACTATTTAAACACTAAGTGGGCCGAAACTACCCTTCTAGCCCAACTACCCTTCCCAGCCCACCAGCAAAGTCTGGTTTACCCCCTTCCACTTTTCTCCCCGCGCGCTCCCGCCCCCTCTTCCATCTCCCGCGGCCCAGCCCCGTGGCCCATCAACGCGGACCACGCCACCCCACCAGGCCGCCTTCCGCCCACGCCCCGCACGCACGCACCTCGGCCCAGCACAGTAAGCCGTCGGCCGCCGCGGGCCACCCGCGCGCACTTTCCCTTTCCCGTGGGCCGTGCGTGCCTTGGCCCGGCAGGCCGCTAGCCACGGCCCACACGGCCCGCAGCCGTCTTCCTCCTCCTCCCTACCCCAGCGCCGCCGCCGCCATCTCCCCGGGCGCCGCCGCCGCGTCTGGTCGCCGCCGGCCAAGCCTCGCCGCGCGCTGGCACTGGCCTTGGCACCCTGCATTAACACCATCACTTCTCGTGGCCGAGCGCCATGCGTTCCTTCCCTTCCTCCTATCCCCTGGTGCCACGAGGGCACCCCGCCGCCGCGCCATTAATGGCAACGGCGTGCCCATGCCGTGCGCCCCGCCTCCCCTCCGCGGCGCTCCGTACGCATCCAGGGTCGTACCACCACCGCGCGATGTCGCTCCTACGGCTGAGATGAGGGGAAAACTACGGCGCCAGCCCCCTTTTCCCCGCCGCCGGCCCAAGCTCCATTGCCGGAGCTCAAAGCGCCCATGGCATGCCGCGTGGCCCTCCTCGCCGGCCACCCTCATCCTCCCGGGTGACGTGGCGCGTCCCGCTGCTCCTCCCGCGCCTATAAATAGAGGGGCATACCCCCCCCCCCTTTGCCCAGTACCAAGCGAGGCCGAGCCGAGCTCCGTGCCTCCCATGGCCGGCCCCTTCACCCTCCCTCTTCCCCCAAGCCACCACCCAAATTGGAACCCCCTCACCCTCCTCTTCACGCTGGTGTCCTCCACACATGCCGCGGGGGCCGGAGCTCTGGGATCGGGTCAAACCCCGAGCTCCCTTGCTCCCCATCCATGGCGGGCGGGCAGGAGGAAGGAGAAGACCCCCTCCTCGCTCCTCTGTCCGCTCCCTTCCCCTGTCCCGCGCCACTGACAAGCGGGCCCAGGCCCTTCCCCGGCCGCGTGGTCTTGGTCCACCAAGACCGTAGAACCCAACCGCACCACTGGCCCATGGCCGATCCATTGTGATCCGCCGCCGGACCGTGGGTGGACGCGGCCTATAAGGACCGTGGGGAGCTAACCCCGGTCCACGAAGGCCCACGGGAGCGGTCCGCGGAACAGTACCCGGCCAGACCCCACCCCCTGCGTCAGCCAGCCGGAAATTGCTACGCGTACCCCGGTAAGTGTACACAAACCTTTATTTAGAACCCTTCCTTTATTCCGAAAATTCCCCAAAAATACCCAAAAATCCTAGGATTATTCCTAAGCCTATTAGTGCCACCCAATCCTTTTTAGCACATTATTAGAGCCTAAATCCAATTAGGCTAAGTTCTAGCCTATAAGAGGCCATCCCCGGTGTACCCCGGAAATTCCCCTCTCCATATCTTAGCCCATAAAATCCCCAGGAATTTCCACTGATACTAAGGATTATTCTAAGCATTTTCATATGCTTATTATCCTGGTATCCATCCCCTGACTCCAAAACCCAGTCGCACACTTCCAATGTCCCGCTAAAACCCCGTCTAAAGCCCCACAGACGTCGTTTCGCCGTCCGATCAAAACCCGGAGTTTTGGTAAAACCCTAGCCGGCATGCTAGAGATCCATATCAATCATTCGGGAATTATTCCTTAGAAATGTATATAATTCTCGAAACCCGACAATCATCGCTCCAGCTACCATCCAGGGAATTATTTAATAATTCTCTTATTCTCATCCTTTAATCCATTAGTTATTTTATATAATTAATGGGTTATTAATCCAATCTCTAGTCATCAGCCCTTAGGCAAATCCTTTAATCCCGGCCTCCCTTTCCTTTCTCCTTTTCCTTTTACGATTGGATTGATGTATTGTTATACTGATTGTTATTTTATGTGTTTTATCGATAGCATGACCGGCCCTGCCGAGACGACGAGACGACGAAGCTCCAGAAGACCCGGAGCCCAAGCCCGGTCAACCTACAGAATACGCCCGCGTAAGAATCGCCTAAGGACGACAATGAAGGCAAGTCTCACCAATAATATCACTTTAATCACTAAAGTTTACCTTATGTGCAGCATAAGCTACAGGGGGCATGACCGGAGGGTATGCCCAGCATCGCTGTAGGCTTAGGATGCTGATTGGGAATGGAAGGAAGATCCCAAGGAAGGGGATTCCGAGCCACTCTGATCCCAGCTAAGGACCGCTTCACGGGAGAGTCTTTCTAGTGCCCAGTACAACCTCGCATGCCAAAAAGGCATAGCCTTCAGGAATGCCTATTTATGTGAGGCCTTGATTCACACCCCACCAGCTGAACCTAGTAATCCATCCCAAGGAAGCCGTATGATTGGCGCAGAGTGCTAACCGGCGAGCTGGGACCGCCCGGTGCCGGGTCGAGCACGCGCCAAGTCGGGAAACGGGCATACTGGAGACAGCCCCAGACAGAGGGCTGGGACTGGGCGGCACGGGTTGACTAGGATACAGGGTTAGAGACCCTGAGGGCCAGAGGCCCGATGAGCTCATCAGAAAACCCGGGTTGATATCCGCGAGGCGGATGTTTAGTAGCCCCTGTTTAGCCCCCAGTATGCACGTGGCTGGACCTAGGCAATGCTGACCAGTGATGGTCACCAGTGGGTACGAGTCTCGTAGGTCGGTACCGCCAAAGTACATGGCACGGGCCGACCGAATGCGAGGTAGATAAGTACGACCTCTGCAGAGTGTAGAATCTATCTGGATAGCCGCGACTCCGGCAAGAGTCCACTTAGTCAAAGCCCCCGATGATTAGTTTTACTGTTTCTGTACGGGGAACCTGAGACGGCGAAGGTACCGTTGATCAGGTTCGGGATAACATATCAGGACTGGCAGGGAGGAAGTGCCCCTCCAGGACCGACCTTTACATTAATTTAATTTAATATATTATTGAATTTGTGGGATTTGCTGGGTATTCTTTTCGGAATACTCACCCTTGCTTTCATTGTCTTACAGGTTTAGTCCATCAGGGCGAGAAGGTGCTGCAGCCCATTCCGACGGAGGAATGAAGTGCCTGCCCGCTCTCCGTTAGTTAAAACGGTGTTAAATCTGTTTAAAATATACGTTATTTACCTCTTCTGATACTAATCTGTGAAAAGATCTGTATCAGCGGCCGATCCAGGACCTGATACAGGTGATCAGGGTACCTCTGGTTAAGGGGTCCCCACAGTGCGCACCCTCTCCACTGTGTCTCTGCGACGTGGGTTTGAGTAGTCCCCATTAGTATGGAAGGAGAAATTACTATCCAAAGAAACAAATACATTTCATTTTTCTCTCGCTCAGGCCCACGTCGCAGGGACACAGGGGAGAGGGTGCGCACGGTGCCCGCGGTGCGCACCGTGCGCACCCAATTTATTTCCGAGTGGAGAACACATCAGCTACAGTCTCCAACCGTGGAGGGAGCTAGCAAAGGGTAAGGCCAAGCTTGCTGCATCTGCATGGCTTCGTCCCTCACTCAGGGACAACAACATGCAGTAGTGCCTAGTGCCCTGTACCCTGCAGCGGCGCGTGCAAAAGGATGCCATGCAAAGCACGTACAGCCGACCGGTGCAGAGTGCTAGCTAGCTTTAATTTTTCCCTCCCTGCTGGGCCACTCGGATTGGATCCTCCATGCTTCATCATCAGAGATGCCGTCCTCGCCTCCTCTGCCGAAGGCTGCGCTTCTTTCTTCCCATGCCTGCGGTACGTCCACGGGTTGTCTTTGCGTCTTTTCTTCACCTCCGGCACTCGCTCCTTCGCTGAGTGGCATAGAAAGTAAAAGGCCGGGCTCCCTCAGAAACAAAGCAAGTAAAAGCGCGCACGGCCTCCCGAAAATTTTGAAGCAAAATTAACCATGCGTATATTGGGGAAAAAAAAAGGGTGTCTACGGTGAATGCTAGATCCAAATGCGCAGTATGCATGTAACTAGTAGCGTGAAGCCAAGCCAAGGCACGTCTCATCACTACATTGTATTGAAGTGATTTATTTGGAAAATTAAGCATGTTGTAAGCACTACAATGATGTGCTGCCCAGTTTGACCTTTTTCGTGTTGGGTTTTGGAAGGTATTTGGTCCAAATTGAAAAGGGTCTTTGACGCTAGAAAGGCCCCTGTTGTAGAACAGTCAAAAAGTAACTGGGCTAAAGGATCCTGCCAAAGGAGGGTTGGGGGCCGGGCTACTGAGGCAGGCAGAGGCTACAAAAGAGATCACTGATGCAATTCATGACAGAGAGACAGAGTCCAGATATTGGGATCTGCAGTGACTAATTCAATAAGTATTTGTTTTGTCCATGCGTGCTTCTTTGCCCCCTCATGTTTATAGATGGTCATATGGGACGCCCAGCCTAGCACTGCACGGGCACGACGTCGATCTCCTTGATCTCCTTGTCATCGAGCTCCTTCGGCCCGTCCCTGTATAGGCCGCTGCCGGCGCTGCTGTGCAGGATCCCGATCCGTCCCCACAACTCCTTCTCCATGTCCCCTCCACAACTTCCGGCATGTCCTCCTCCTCCTCCACGTCACCGCCGTCCCCCTCTCTGTCACTACCATCGGAGTCGTCGGTGCCCTCCGCCGCCGCGCCGCCCGACGACGCCGACGCCTCAAGCCGAGGGGCGGCGGGCGGCGACGAGATCGGTGGGAGGGCAGGTGCGGCGACGAGATCAAGGTGGGAGAGAAGGGCGGCGGCGGCAGTATCGGGGTGTGAGGGGAGATGACGCCCGTCGCTGGCGCGGCTCCGCCTCGTGCTCAAGGCGGCGGCGGCCGGAGCTTGTGAGTAAGAGGGAGGGAAGGAGGCGGCTGGATCGAGATGAGGAAGGGAGGGGGCTGCTAGAAGTGGTGGGGGCGGCGGGGTGAGTGGAGGAGGAAGGGAGGGGAACGGCTAGGGTTAGGGTAGGGGAGGTTTTATGTCAGGCCACTGGGTCAGCTGGGCTAATGGGCCGCGTGCCGGCCCACCGTGGCACGTCAGGCCGGCCGAGGTCAGGTCGTGCTGGGCCAGCACACTGGGCTCAAATCTGCGCTCAGCATAGCCCGATAAGTGGGCTGGGCCGGCACGGGCCCAATGACCTTTGTGTTGGGCTGTGTTCGTGTCGGGCCAAAAAATCGTGTTTTGTGCCAGCCCATGGACCTCATGTCAAATGGCATCTATACTCATCATTGATCGCGCACATTGCTTTGGCTACAAACCACTGGACGTGCCGTGGTATGGCTACAAACCCATGCAAATACTAGAAATACATAAGTGTTGTGCTGTTAGTGGATTGGCCTAAAATGTCATCAAGACATTGACACATCAAAGTTCAAAGAGAAACAGTTTGCATTCTTTTTTCCCCCGCAGAGCAACGATCAAATTGAATAATTAATGGTGCAGTACATATATACCAGTAGAGCCCAAAGCGACTACAAAATCCAGGGAGGTGGAGCCGGATACGTGTGCGTGCGGTGCAGGGATAGTGCTAAGTAAATAGGTAATGATGGGGCTAGGTTTAGACATGATGATGAACTGGAGCTCCGATCTGCATGATCTCACCGCAAGCTCCAGTCAAACAAAGAAAGGCGAAAGCAGCGTCCACTACCAGTCCATTCAGACAGAGCATCGTCGATCGATCGATCTGACTTACTACAATTACTTCGGTAACAACCTAATTTTACGAAGAGGGTGCGAAGCTTCGCGGAAACTCCCGGCCGCTTGCTAGGTTTCCCGTTTTGGCAAGATGCCGTGGCCACTCCCTTTTTACCTGCCTCGCCAAATCCGTGCAACGGGCTCTCTCGTCGCGCGCGTACTCGAGAGCGTCAGGCAGCCGTCGGGTACACCCAGCGCCATCACTTGCTGTCGCTCTTGTCTTTTAATTTCAAAGTCTTGCCTTGGTTTTCATCCCCTTCTCTTTTCCTCTTTCTCCGACCGTCGTCGTCGTCAACAAGGTTTCCGTGCAGATATGTAGATTATTCATGAATAATCCATCCGAGACTTAGCTGGCACAGAGATATACATGTCGTACGCGACAGCATTCTGACCTCCATTTTCATTTGAATTGTTGCAACACAAACTGAGATGCCGGCTGGGCCACTCTGTACGGTCCATTAGCCAGGTCGACACGACCCGGACTGCGCAAGAGCCGTCTGTACTAACAAACCCTAGCTCATGTCCAACTTTAGTCTGTCAGAAGTGCAACGCCCACAGCATCTCCTGTAGTAGCTTTCATTTCTAGTACTTGCTGATCCGGCACTGTAGCCGATAAAAGCTAGGGGAGACTTTGGCTGGTGTTGATCTTGCAAAAAAAAATTATCTCAAAAAACAACCAGAAGAAGAAAGGGAGTGTCGATCTACTCCTCTATATATCTAGGTCAATGCCTAGCCTAACGAACCCTATTAATTTTTGGTAGTGACGACTCTCATGAGTAGCCAATAGCAAATTAAAGCGCGTCATGTAAAGTGTGTAATCTTGGTATTCGATCTGGTGGGTACAGCAATCAGGAACAAAAAAATCCCACTGCAAGAACAAATTGAGATGGTATTTTGGACCTACATGCATGACAAGCAGCCTCACCTTAGGGATAATCTCCGAATCGCGATTACTCTATACGAGATTTCAATGCTTGATGGGGTTAAAAAAAGGGAACTTCCAGTTTGTGACTTGAGGATAAAATAGTTCTACAAGTATATATATGTACAGGTTCCTGATCAGCTCCTATCTCACATGCATATCCGGGTAATCTAATGGGGTATCATGAACCATAAAAAGCCCTAAGGAATGGGCGTGTGAGAAAAGTCAAAAGGAAAAA
Source organism: Urochloa ruziziensis (assembly GCA_015476505.1). Lineage (NCBI taxonomy): Eukaryota > Viridiplantae > Streptophyta > Magnoliopsida > Poales > Poaceae > Urochloa > Urochloa ruziziensis. The sequence continues at coordinate 56,601,190 of CM027118.1, forward strand.
AAAGCTATATATAGGATGTGGTGCAAAATGTATAGTATCACAATGGAAAGGAAAGAAAGACTATAATACCCTCATCCTATGAAAATATCTTAGGACAGGATGGGAAATGTCATCCAACACTTCGTATCCTTATATAAAAGATTCCACTATGAGTTGCGGAGTCGGAGAGATCTCCGCTAGCTAGTTGGTCACTCCCTCCTTCTCTTTCTTATGATTTGTCTCCTCTCCCTCCCCCTCTCTCTCACCCGCTTCCCTTAGCCTCCTCTACCAAGGAGAGGTAGCTCCACAGCCTCCCGTGGTGCTCTTCACATCAACAATCTGACTGCCGCCCAGGACATTTCCTTGCTGCCCCCAGCCAGCAAGAGGTGAGCATGAAATTCATCCCACCTCCGAACGCTCTAAACCTTTGTTTATTTGCTTTAAAGCTGATCCGTACGAATTACTTTCCCAAAGCCCGGGCCCCCGATTTTTTTTTGTCGGAATTAATAAGTTACTGGTTGGTACTCTCGAATCGTAGCACATGGAATATAATAACTAGGGAACTAGTTAACTGGTAGTCTTATTTTAGTGTTCCTTCTTGGAGAATGGCCTCAATTATTCTAGTGCGTTTTTTAATTGGAGGGAGGGTGATCTTATTCTAACCAGCCAATAAGGTAGTTGGGCGATGGAAATACTGGTTGGTTTCGACATCAGATAAGTAGTAGCATGTATAGTGCTGTATGTAGCTAGGATGGGCCACACTACTTACACGTACGTTGTATAAGTTGGTGCTATTATTTCTTTTTATTTGTCACATCAAAAGTCCAACAGCATGACACTTTGTTACCTTGTGCAGTGGCAGCGCCCTCATCGCAGCAGTTCCCCATCTCCGATGACGGGCAAGCAGGTTGAGCTTTGAGCCAGCCGGCGGCCAGCCGGCCGGCCGCCGGCGACTAGCCTCAACATCACCAATTCACCACCACCCACCGGCCTCTCCAATTTCAGTGTGGTACGGTCTTCTACCGCTGCCCAGAGGTTCATCAGCAAGATCCGACACAGTGGCAGTCTTCCACTGTCGATCTGAGATCCCCTCGCCTCCCCAGCCGTGAGCGCGCGCGCGCTCGAGGCTGCCAAGCTGGCTGAGAGCCCGAGGCCTCTCGAACTGCAGCTTCAGAGGATTCGATCATTCAACAAGGTTTTTTTTTCCTGATCTACTCTCTCTCTCTCTCTCTCTCTCTCCACACAATCACACAGTGACACAGAAACACGCGCGCGCTTAGAGAGAGAAAGAATGCAGAACAGTAGAACTACTCCTTTATTTTCGTAGCAGGCTACATGAGTAGTACTAGCATGAACCAAATGGGTGTCCAAGCTTGAGCCTAAAAGAGTTCTGTGTCAGTCCATTTGATCTATTTGTAGGTCCACGTATGGTAATATAATTATGGCCGGTTGGTCTTTCTTTTCTTGGGCTAGCTGAAGTCTGAGCAGTACATGTGACTGGTCTGGAACATATATTTGTAGAAACCTAATCTGATTTAGTCAGATAAACATTTTTCCACTGGTCATGTTTGTTTATTTACCATGCATGCATGGTACAATTCTTCTCCTACTCTGCATCATCTTTCTTTTCTGTGATAGATGGAAGAAGAAGCCATGGAAATGGAGCTGTTATGGACAGAGCCGAGGAATGAGAAACATCTTGATGAATTCTTATTAGGAGGTGCTATATTGGATCACTGCAGTCACCAGGTATGATTTTCGGATCTGCCTTTGTGTCTTTTTATTAGACATGTTCCTTTTCTTTCAAATGCTAATTTACAATGTATTAGGCGTCGTGTATTGCCTAATAGCATTGGACTTGAGAACTGAGTGAGATAATGTTCTGATATTAGATGTTGCAAGCCAGTGCTGCTGACCATTTTGCATTGATTGCTTTATTACAGATGGAAAATCAATTCCTTTCATTGAACGTGAAAGATGGCGGCGAAGCAGAAGACAAAGAAACAAATATTTACATTGAAGATTATATCGACCCAAGTGTGCTAGGTTCTATCTCTTCTACACAGTCTATGATGGTTTATTATTTTTATACATTATTTACTATATACGTAATTTTGACCCTCAACTCGTATAAAATACAGCAATACATTGGTTGTTTAACTAAAGCTTTTATAAAAGGAAAATACAGTAATATAATTTTGATACATCCAGTCTTTGATTATTTTGGTTTAGCCATCAAAAGTTTGATGGCATGGAGTCTAAGATGCCATGCCTGCAAAAAAAAGTGAAGTATAAATATGACGTGGGCATTGGTTGTATGTTTTATCATCTTGGATGGGTTTCCAGTGAGTTAATCTGTACAAGTGTATGCTTGTGGAATGGAGAATGTTTTACATTTGATTGAATTATCTTAATCTATACAATAATAAGAATTTTAGTTCAATATATTATTGGCTGATTTTATGTTCCTTGGAGGTACCACAAAATTATACTTGGGGAAACCAAATTTTGGTACCTCTCAAGTTATAATTTAATTAGTTGTGCCTCTCAATGAGGGATGACTATAAAAAAAGACTCGTCGTATTTTTTTTATGCATATACAACTATATATTGGCGCCCTTAATATGAATCACTTGGTGCTTAAGAGTCAAGACTTGCGTTGTAACAATCATCCAATTAGTATACATTGTAATGCGTGGACACATGCATGTTTAGGATATATTGTAATAGCCAATACCTCGACTATGTGACTTATTGCAATGAACTCACGTACACATGAATCATGATATATGGTTCAGGTTGTTTCTTTCCAAATGGCAGTTTCGGGCATGGCAGAAGAGGACCTCGCAGGACAAGCCGATCTGCAAGGGTAAGCACACTACAAATTTTCTAATGGGCCAAAAATGTGCATTTATTTGGTACTAAAAAAATTTGTATGTAAAAATAACCAATTTGGTAGCAATTAATTTGAGCAGAGGGGATTTGAATGCTTCATGACGGCAGGCAACATAGGTCACTGAAGTTGTTGTTTTTTTTCAGTTTATAGTAGTCCTATCTAGCTAGGCCAACATGTCACACCACAAGAATGTATAGGTGCTGATCCAGCACCATCACACCCTGTATTGCCCTTTAATTTAGGACAGATCCAATGTGATGTTGCCACGAGGAGAGGTTCCCAAGGCTACATGTATGGTGTATGGGACCTTAAGCACTATGTGGCCTGTAATCCTTGAAAGAAAAGAAAAGAAAAGTCATCACCCTCAAGCTTGGAATTCAGCCATAAGCAATTAAAATGGACAAAAGTTGAAAACCCACTCGGTTGCTTTTATGTCCATGGAGTTGGAGGAAACCAACCTCCACCACCAGCCATATCACCTCAACTTCACACTGCCACTACCAAGCTCTAGGCGCCCTTGCCAAGTGCCTCCATCGCCTCTGCCCTCATCCCCCCACACGCCCATAGACATACCCATGTTCCCAGTCTCAACACCCACGCTAGTGCTGACCTCTTTGCTGATTCGTTCACTCTGATGGCCCTCAGGCTCAATGCCCATGTTATTGCATCACACACAAATCAGGCCGGGACCTAACATATACAATTAGATCTCAAATTCATGGACCCTTTCATGTGATTTGTTCTAAGGTGATAATTGCACACATTCCGATGAAATTTATCTAAATCCTTAATCTGCAACTGAAGAAGTTCCCAACGATTCTCATATGTCATATGCCACCAATACAAACTATTCCCTGTATGCCACGCTACCCCATCATATAGTGGAGTTCGTTGGCAATAGTGCCACAGTTGTTTTAACGAACGGACACAATACTCTGCTCATTTCATTAGAAAAAGGAGTTTAATACAACCCGGGGCAAAAAAAACAAAAGAGAGGTGTGTACAAGAATACACAACACTCCCAGTTCACAATAGTGAAAATTTCAAGCAGTAGTGGCACGTGAAAACTTTTCTGGTCAAGACTGAGGATTCTAACTTTTGATGGCTCTTATACTATAGAGAAAAATCATCTCTTGTTTTAGAGCCCATAATTCAAGATCGAATCTTATGTACAACCGTAAGGGGGAAATTATGGATATAAGTTTTAGTTTTAATTTGTTTAATTTCCTCAGGTGATAGAGTCCATCAACATTTTGGGTTCGCAAGAGCCTTCCACGAGTGGAGGGAGAAAGCATATTTATTGCAGGAAAAATAACGATCATTGGACACAGGATGAAGTGAAACTACTTGTGAATGGTGTGTCCGAGTTTGGGGTTGGGAAGTGGAAAGCTGTGAAGATACAATATTTCACGCCATCAATTCGAACACCCGTTCACTTGAAGGTACGTATATATGGTACATTATATTAGTGATACATTGCACTATGTAGCAAATACATCATCGTTACTAGTTATTGTTATCAAGCCTCCACCACTGAAGAAGCTGGTTCTATATGTTCAGGATAAGTGGAAGAACTTGGTGAAAGCCTGCAAGAAGGTCCTATTCTGTGATGACATGTTATTAATTATTTTTAGTACAGTTCTTATTTGTGTAAGGCATGCAAGTGCAATTACATTATCTATCATACTGTAGCTCATGCATTTCTTTAACGCTCCAGGAAAGCGGAAGGATGCTGCTGCCACTTGAACAATCCCTCATCGAAAGGATCATCGAGCTAGACGATAACGAGCCTTATCCAAAGCAAAGCAATAATGGCGCCCTAGAGCGGCCGACCTCTCCAAACCTCCCCCCGGTGTTACCCCCCGCGCGATGGTCTGTGGTGAAGACCAGAACTAAGCGAGCTAGCATGCGCGCACAAATCGAAGAACAACAGTGAGGACGCGCACATCGTCGATCTACTATATGTAACTCGATTTGCTATATGTATTTATATATTTAGCTTGCATGGAAGGTTGTTGCTCCCATTCCCATCGCATATCCCATCCCATGGCATGCAGCCTGAACATACGGCAGCTTGCATGCTTGTCCTGTGCAGCAAACACGGCAGCTAGCGCGCCATGATGCACCGCGCGCTGAGCAGCGTTGGGTGAAAGCGTAGCGCGCTGACGGGACTGAGCTGCCAACGACGACCAAATTAATAGTGGAGGAAGGGAGCGGCGACGATGGGGAGAGAGTTGGAGACAGCGACCAAAGCGTAGCAGCTAGCCAGCTAGCGAGCGAGACGCTGGCCTGTGGCATGCCGTGTGCTTTCCTGGCAGGCACATGCATGCAGTCCAATTACCCAATCCGGGAAGACCCTCCGGCCTGCATGCGCCTCTCGTCCTCCCCCAGCTAGCCAACTCCATGAATCGTCGCTCTCCGCAGCGCAGGCGGCCTCTTCATGCAAAGAAAGCGATGGCTACTGGCTACACAGCTAAGAAGCAGTGCGTGGTAGGTTGTTGGGTACAATTAGCTTGCCTAGCTAAATGTACGTCACAGCCACCATAGATGCATACTATAGCTAGTAATAATATAACCGTTTTGGCAAAACACTAGCTGCTGGCGATTGCAGTAGCGGCCTGCCAAACTCGTGTATTGTCCCTCTCAAACTTGATGCATGCGTGTTCATCGCACTGCTCCCGCCGCGCGCGCCTTTCTACTTTCACAAACTCCAACTAGACGCGCGCGGTAACATGCATGCAGCACAAATCAACAAGGTTTGCACTGTACGTGTACGCGTGTGACTCACGGACTCGTTCGGATCATGTTAATTTTCGATCTGCTAGTATCTATTTTTTCCTGCTCTTCCGATCCTTCTAATTCCGTGACAATCAATTAATAAATGGCTTTTTATTTGTCCAACAATGCAAGTATCGCTGCAACGAAATGGATGTAAAGGCTAATAGAGAGGAAAGAAACACACAAATACAGGGGTGTGTGGTATATTTGATATTCTAGAGTAGGAAAAGCATATGTGATCGAACCAACACTACTGCATAGGAGTAGTCCCTTATCCGGAGTAGTCCCTTATTCGAAGTGGCGCGAAAACCTCATTCGAATCGGCTATTTTCACTATTTCTCTTAAGGCTGTGTGAATGGACGGTTATTCGAGTCGGTTATTTCACCGCTTCGTTTAACAGTCATTCTAACCGGTGGATCTCGCACCAGTAAGGATGGTCATCCACAGGCCACTGATACATCAGGCCCAGGTGGGGTTGGCCGAGGCCCAATAAATTAGATTTTATTCCATATTTGGCCCTAAAAAACTTGCCCATTCCTTCTTTGGCCCTAAAAATTTTTCCTTCCCTATTCAACCCTGGCCATAACTTTCATTCCTTATTCAACCATCTGTTAGGTTTTCCATCCGGTAGCCGTTAAATGGCATGTGAAAAGACTATTTTGCCCTCAAAAAATGTGAGCCCCACAGCAAACTCTCTCTTCCCTCACATCAACCTCCCCCTTTCCCTTCCTCTACTTCCCATCTCTTACGGCGTCACTATTCCAGCCGGCCGCCGCAGCCCAGGCCCGGACGCTCCTCTGCGTCGCCACTCCGGCCCGCCGTGCCTCCCCGTCCTCCGCGCCGCCGCCACGCCCAGCCGTGCCTCCAGCTCCTCTGTACTTCCGCCACGTTCGGCTGCGCCTCCAACTCCTTCCCGCCGTCGCCCCGTCCGGTTGTGCATCGTCATGCAGGCCATCCCCGCCTCCACCGCCCCCCGGTCCTCCGCGCCGCCGCCCGTGCCAGTCGCGCCCGGTCCTCCACTCCAGCGCCGTGCGACCGAGGTGGAGCCGCGGCTGCGGGCACTACAACACAGTATTTATTCCGTGACGGAATCATTCTGTCGCGGATTGTCGAATTTCCGTCGCAAATTAATTTCCGTGACGGTTTCGGATTCTGTTATTGATTGAGCGTCATTGATTAAATCGATCGACGGTTTTAAAAAAAACCGTCACGGAATGAACAATCCGTGACGGTTTTTGACCGTCGCAGAATAGTCCAAGGCCCACTCAGCCCAGCCCAAAGCCCAGTTTTACCGACGGAAATAACCGTCACGGATTGCTGCTGACATGGACGATGACGTGGCTGCCAACGGGACGATGACCTGGCTGCCTACATGGACGATGATGTGACACTTACGTGGACGATGATGTGGCACTAACGTGGATGCTGACGTGGCAAGACGCGGAAGCTGACGTGGCAACACGCGGATGCTGACATGGCAACACGCGGATGCTGACGTGGCAAGACGCGGATGATGATGTGGCACTTACGTTGGCAATGGCGTCACCATATTAATCCAAAAAACATCTGGCCCAATATTTTTCAGCCCAATTCAGAACTCAATTTCAAGCCCATGAAGCCCATTTCCAGAATTGCATTTACAGCACAAGATCATAAATAAAGCCCATAGATCTCCACAAATTAAACAGAACTTGTGAAGGCAAATACAGTGAGATCACAAACAAGTTTTCATCCAGCGTCACATGTCATTATGTTAAAACTGTATAAAATATGAACAGATATAACGGTCTTCGCATAAGGATCAGTCTTCAGGATCAGTCTTCTTGCCAGGAAAACCACCACCTCTTTATTCCGTTGTAATTCTCCTGGTTTCCTGAAACAAAGAGACCAAAAGTAACATCAGTTTACTACATGACCATAAATCCATATAGCAAAAACTTTTTTTTAGTGTACTAGGGTTCAAGGTTTTTAGTGAAAACAGGAATAAGCCATTAACCACCACCAATCAAAACTACAAGACAGATCAGATCAACACTTGATGATTATATAGATTCAGATTAGTATAAAGGAGTAAAAGGAGCTATGAAACAAAGCTCATGCATTAAGGTTACCAGATATCCAAGGTATATATAGTTAAGTGATTCCAAACAATAAGCACATTGTAACAGAATCTGGAATTATAACATCATTTTCTTGCCAATCTAATAATCCATTTTGTTACAGCAAAGTGACATGATTACCAGCTACTGCTATGGTAAACAACAATGTCTAATCAGTTAGGGGAAGCATTAGGGGAAGCATGTAAATACATTTCTCTCTCAAATGCATTTTTGAAAAGGAATGCACAAACATGCACACAGTCAACATCGATATAGTAAGCAGTGGAAATTACCTCGCACACACTCAACATGCTAACCAAAGGTGAGGCACTTGCAGGCTGCATTCACGATCAGGCCAACGCCATCTCAATTGTTGCAGTCCTTGTAAGCCAGAATTTTTTTCACCTTGACTGAAAAAGGAAAGGTACAAAAAAACACATCAGAAAGTGAAAAATGGCCTTGTAGCTTGTCTATTGTATTGGCAGGTTCAAAACATTCACCATTTTGAAAAGTTAAAGTATTCTAGTTTTTAAGGTGGGAACCAACAAATGCACATGGTGGTGTATGACTACCTAGTCATGACTTGAAACCCTGTTATCTTGTTGCTCTTCCCTGTCCTGTAGGTATAGCAGCACAGCAGTAAGCACCACACATACATTAATGGCAGCACTACTTAATCAGCAAACAAACTTAACATGACAGGAAGCCAGCAGACATATCTAAGTAACGCTACTAATATATCAACATGGACATGAGCTAATTAGCATACATTAACAGAACCCAATATGTTTCCAAAAGACTGTACAAGAGAGTGAAAATGTTAGCACCTCAGCACAGAGCACACAATGTGCTTCTTGATGTAGTCACTCTCAGGCCGCAATTCATTTTTTTCTAAACAAACACTATCTCTGGTAGGGATGTACACCTACTAGGGTTACCAAATAGAAAGGAATCTTAGGGAGACTGTCAAGCTATTGTTGTAGAAAAAATAAGTTGCAGATCATTACAAGACCATTTAACCTACAAATCTCCATTAAACCATACATGAGACAAGTTGCAAAAAACATTTTTTTAAGTGCTATTTCTCACGCTACCCTTTTCAGTTTTAGACATGACTCAACATACCAATCAGGCCTTGATCTAATTAACAAACAGTCTAGAGGTTCAGAAAACATTTTTAAGTGCTATTTCTTGATCTAATTTTCAAATTCTAAGAACCAAACTTCTTAGAGGAGGTGATTTCTCATATATCAGTATACAAGATACATGCAGTAGGTTGCATTTCATATGTAACATACACAATTGCTGGTAAACCTGCCTAATATATACATCTAAGATGTAACAACGCATTATTGCATTTGGGCTCACATGCAGCTACCTGCAAGCAACCCAAGCATAAATAAGCGCATTACTGACATATTACAATTCGACTTCCGATCAGATTAATGTGAAATTGTAAACTAGGGGGCAACTAGTTTAAGAAATTTCACCTCTGCATAGAGGGCAAGTGACATTCCAACTTTTTCGGAAGCATCACATAAGTAAATAAACCAAACACTTCTGTAAGGCAAAACTAGAAACTACGAGAGGTTCTATAATCCAAGCAGAAACAGCCTGAGCAGCTCACAAACTCAATGACACTACTAGCAGATTGATCTCACGGGTCTACCACAACCACAACCATTCAATTCAAAAATACTAGAAGAATTGAGATGAGGGACATGTACCCAGAATACAGGCAGAGGCATTCCCTGAAGGGCTTGACTACTTGTACTGCTGATTCACTGGGACACCTGCGGAGGGAAAAAAAGAAATGCACATCATGCTACATAATTAACATCACAAAACATCCAAGCAAAATTACAGCATGAATTGCGAACCATAGTCAATCAGCAGGTTCTATGGCCCAAACCCTAGATCAATATCTAATCAATTTTGGGAAAAATCAGTGACGAAGAGAGGGAGGGAGGGGATGTCTGACCTGAGATCGACAGGACCCGATCCACGGCGCCGGGAGGGGATGAGATCCGCCGCCGCCGCCGCGATGGAGGCCGCACCGAGCCACCGCAGCCGACGAGTCCCTCAACAACCCGGATCTGGGGCCCTTCCTCCTCAAGCAGGCGCGCGACGGGGAGGGTTGCGGCGCCGCGGCGACGAACTTGAGTTCGCCACGAGCTTCTACGCTGCCGGCTCCAGGTGAGACTGAGGGAGAGGCGGCCGATGACCCGCAGAGGCCATCAGCGGGCTGGAGGCGTCGCGGGGGAGGAGAGGAGAGGAGCGGCCACAGATCTGAGGAGGAACTGAAGCGAGGATGGGGGCGGCTGGAAGGGAGGAGGGGGCGCGACCGAAAAGGAGGAGGGGGCACAGTGCTAGGGTTTATGGCTAAGACAACAGTTATATGCCACGAGAAAGAGATCACAACCATTCAATTAGAGATGGACGGGTAGAAATGTTTGGACCATTTGGGCTGAATGGGCCTTTCTCACACTTTCTCTCTAGTAAACGATTTTTCTTTTTCTTTTTTATTTTACTGCACATTTGTGAAGTATTATAATTTGAACTACATGTATCTCAAATAATATTTAAAAAAATCCACAAAAATATAAGTTATGTATCTCAGTTCTATTGTATCTCATATATAGAAGATAGATAAAAAAAATTCAAATGTTTGCTAACGGTAATTCAAACTTCTACTTGTGATCTTATTATAAAATAATTATAAAAATATCTAAAAGTACTCTAAAAATACTATAAACGGTCATGGAACCATTTATGGACGTATAATCTTAACATAAAAGTTTCATAAGCTTTCACGATGTTTGGAGTATACATTGTTCACAAGTGGGGACATCTCTCATATAGTTTCTAATAACTCAACTCAAACTTTGAAATTTGAGTAGTGATTTATATTTTTCAAGTCGTTTGTATCTCAAACTTGGGTAGAACCTTATGTTTACCATAACATTATAAAATATGAAGTTATATCATCATTTGTTATGGAAAAATATTATTTATATATTCTCTTTCGGTGAAAGAAAATAAGTTGTATGAAATGATACATAAAATAGAAACTAATATGCAAATGAATGATATCACATGGAAAAACGTGATTTTACAAAAAAATCCAAAAAAAATCGTTGAATTTGAAGCTACTATGACTGAGAAATACTAGTCACAAGTTTTAATTGTGGATTAAAATGAAAAAAATGATGCGGATAGCAAGATCTGAGCGCCACATGATCCGTGCTGAAGCAACTCAAGCAATCATGTGCTGCCATGTGGTGCCTTAACGAACCATGTTAAATAAATGAATGTTGAAGTCTTTTCCAATTTGGGCTAAGTGGTTTGTTGGTAGACCTTCGTCCTCTGGAGCTGCAGGTCTCAGGTTTGATTCACGCTCTCGCGCTTTTTTTCTTTTTTGCCAAAAAATCAAAACGTGACACCAAGAGACTTCGAACCGTGATGTTCGGTGCCTCAACACGAACGGCCAAACCATTGCACCAATCAAGAATATTTGGCAACTATGAATCTACAAATCTCCAAATCTTGGTTCAACCAACGAGATATATGCGTTTATTAAAGCTAAAGTTGCGGGTACAATCACAATATTACTTGTAGCTCGGTGGTAAGGCGGCCACCAGCAGACCTTGAGGTCGCGCGTTCGAATCTCCGCCCGCTCCCTTTTTTTGTCCGCGGGATTAAAATTCGCCCTGCTGACGTGGCGGAGTGGCTGGCTCCTCGACGGCGCGGCCGAGGGGCGACGTGGCAGGGCGGCCGACTGATTGCCGAGGCGGCCGGGTGACGCGGCACTTTTCAGCAAATAAATGATTTACTATAAATAAATTTTGTTACTCAACACTACCACAACTTGGTGCATGGTCTAGTGGTAGGTCACTTTGCTAATGGGTCTTCAAGATCAAGGTTCAAATCCTTTGTAATGCAATTTTTTTAAAAATTTTATATGAATTATAACAAATTTTAATTTAGGTTGCCGACGGATTTGTTTAACCGTCGCGGTATTTGGGCCGAACCGCGATGGAATTGATAAACCGTTGCGATTTTTTGGGCTTATTTGGGCTGAGAGCAAAATGCTAACGTTTTCAGAAACCGTCGCCAGGATTCCGTCACGGATTAAATAGTATGTTGTAGTGGGGGGAGATCCTCGAGTCGGCGACACGCGTGCTCGGGCTGTCAGCCGCATCCATCGACCTCACCCTCGCCGCGTCCGCTAACATGGGCCTAGGAGGCGGTGGTGCGGAAAGACAGGGAGGCACGGCCGGTCGGCGTGGCGGGGTGCGTGAAGGCCAAGGAGGCACGGCCGGTCGGGGCGGCGACGAGGAGGAACGGCTGGGCGTAGGCGGCCGTGATGCAGAGGATCGGCGGCGCTCAGAGAGAAGGGTACGAGAGGAAGGAGAAGAGAGCTGTTGTGGGCCCATGTCTTCCAAGGGCAAAATAGTCCTTTCACAGACCATTTAACGGCTACCGGATGCAGATGGTCGAATAGGGAAAGAAATTTATGGCCAGAGTCGAATAGGGAACGAAAAAAGTTTCAGGGCCAAGAAAGAAATGAGAAGTTTACTAGGGCTAAATGGGAATAAATTCAATTAAGGTTGCCCGGCCCCAATGGTTCTTAGGCACACCCACTCGGGAAAAGGCTCAATCTCCCTAAAAAACTAGTCCACTAGGGGAAGGGTGACTCTCCATTTTAAGGTGGCTTCCTCCTCCCAAGTTAAGCAAGGTGAGGGTGGCTTCCTCCTCCCAAGTTAAGCAAGGTGAGATTATTCAGAGGCTCACACGGTCGCTGCCTCGACTACAACTGGGTCACTTGACCCCTTGTTGCGTCTTTGCCAGCGGGCAATAGTGGAGGAAGCCCTCATCAGCCACCCCCTGAGCTCCAGGGTCGCTCATTGCGGTTCACAAGTCACGCGTATTTCATGCAAAATACGCGCACTTGCGGTGGCAACCTTCTAACTCACGACCTACCTTGCGCGATCCTTTCTGGCCATCTAACCTAGACGTCGTAGTTCCTACACGCATGAGTGAGTTATATTCCTGTGGAGCATCTAAACGGCTACAATTCAAAAAAAATTAACTATAAAGTTGTAGATCTCGTCAAAACATAAAAGTACTGTATAGAGCTTTTATCCATCCAAAACCGTATTCAAGAGTTACAAAATTCAAAATACAACCGAAATTCAAGTTATAAGAGCAGGAACAAGGACGGGGCTATTATGGGCATCTAAATGACTTCAAATTAAAAAAATCTTTCAACTACAAAGTTGTAAATCTCGTCAAAATGTACAAATTTCGTATAAATTTCCTCTTCATCCGAGACCGTATGCAAAAGTTAGAATATTCAAAATACAACCTGAAATTCAAGTCAGAAGAGCACGAACAAAAGCAGGAACAGTTTTGGGCATAAATGACTTCAAATCAAACAAATTTTGAACTATAAAGTTGTAGATATCATCAAAATGTACAAATTTTGTATAAAGTTCTTTTCAATTTGAGACCGTATGCAAAAGTTATGAATTTTTGAAGAAAAAAATTGGACCGGTGCGAGTGATGAGTCATTTGAAGCGTCTCAATATGGGTCGGTGCGAATGACTAGTCATTCAAAGCGGCTCAATTTAGGCCGGTGCAAATGAATCATTCGAAGCAGCTCAATTCCGACCGGTGGGAGCGGCTCAATTTCGAGCCGATGCGAATGACTAGTTATTTGAAGCGGCTCATTTCGAGCCAACGCGAATGAGTTATTCTTTTAAGAGGCTCAATTTCGAGTCGGTGCAAAATAGTCGACGTGATTAATGGTTTTTTTATAGTGCAATACCAAATGAGAAAAGAAGAAGAAAAGGTTTCCGAAAAGAATACAGCCATGTGTAAAAGCATGCCTAGCTAGGAGCAGGCATTTCATCACCTCCAATCCATCAATCAGCATCATTGTTATTGGGGTATGCCTAGCTAGGAGCAGGCATTTCATCACCCGCCCACACACCATGCATGCCATTTCCTGGAGCAGGATCGACCCCTGCTCTCATATCGACCGGCCCTGCTCTCCAGTGGACACGTAGTTATCGAACGTATCAGCATCCTCCTGCTGCAAAAGCCACAGGTCTGCCCGCAGCCAATAACAACACCACACGCAGAAACAATGAAGCAAAGCACTACTCATGCTGCACGCCAACGAGATCTCGCTGCATCTATCCGGCAGCAGAAAAGGACCTGCGCTGCTCCCTTCGTTCGTTCGCGTTCGTTGCAGCAGCTTTAACCGTAACAATCGCGTTCGTTCGCGTTCGTACTGGGGAGATTCGATCTTCCATTTGATCAATATTGCCGCCGTCGCTTTATTTGTTCCTTACTTTTCTTTCGATTCCGCATCAAGTTGTCAGCTTAACGTCCTACACACGGTGTGATAGAGATCGAAGTTGGAAAATTATGCGCTTGCGGCTCTCTCGGTCAATGGCTTAGTCGATACTAGCTAGTTTGATACTGTTGATGAACAGCAAATTAAACTTCATGTTGTTGGTCGTTAAAGTGGTTCCATATACGATGCTGACCTCACCACCTGAGTAGACACCATCTAGGGCTTGTATGAATACATCTGTGGAATTATTGCTAGGTTGGACCACTTTGCTCCATCTAGAAAGAAGGCTTTAGCTAGCCGCGTTAATTTGGATCCACACCCAAACTAGAATTATATATCCAAAAATTAGTTTGGTGGATCAAAATAGACTCTTAGACCATCCCCAACCCAAGACACTACCTATAGTTTCTATAAGCTCGACATCATCAAGAAACTAGTACCATACATTACTCTTCCAGTGCAAACACTACTATTTTATACTTGAATTTCATGATACTCGATCATCTCTCATTATGCCTTGGATGATGTGTAGAAACTAGGTCTCATGCAAGACATGGTTTCATTCTCTTTCATCATGCAAGTGCAAGGGCACATGCCCTCACTCAAATATTAGAAACAAATTAAAGATAATCACGAAAATTCACCATGTTTTAGCTTCCTATAAGTTCAGCTTCTCTTGAGGTGTGCTTCCTAGCTTTGCTCTAGATCCCCCTATCTATGTCATGGAGAGGTTTTCCCATTTTTCCTTATTCTCCTACTACTACAGCCTAGCCCAGCCAACACCTCCCTAATAGAAGAACCAATCGGCAGTCCTAACTGCTTACCAAGCCCCGCCCAGATCACTACCTTCAATGGCGGTCTTGATTCTTGACACGGGTGAAAAATTGGCGCGCTGCACTAGCTTGAATTTTTTATCTCCTTGAGCAATGCCTCTCCAATTTTCTTAAAGATAATTAAGAAAATTTCACCATGTTTTAGCTTCCTATAAGTTCAGCTTCCCTTGAGGCTTGCCGACCAACACTAACGTGCGCATGCCAATGTAAAGTTTTCCAGTAGTGTTTGGTCTAGATCATCGCTCTATCTATATATATCATGGAGAGGTTTTCCCATTTTTCCTTATTCTCCTACTACACTACAACCTAGCCTAGCCAACCCCTCCCTAATGGAAGAACCAATCGGCAGTCTTAAACTGCTTACCAAGCCCCGCCCAGATCACTGCCTTCAATGGCGGCCTTGATTCTTGACACGGGTGAAAAATTGGCGCGCTGCACTAGCTTGAATTTTTATCACACCCTGAGCAAGAAAGCATGCATTGTTGTTGATGAACCTCTCCAATTCCGTGAAGGGTCGCTCTCGGCGACGCAGGATCACGCATGGCGCTCGCATCGATTCGACGACGGCGTGCAACGACATCGAGCCGCTGCCGGCCGGCAGCAGGGTCACCATGAATATGCATCATCTCGTGCTGAGTTCTGCTGCAGCTGCTGCGTCATGGCCATGGGGTGCTGTGTGCCCTGATCCCCGGGCGCTTTCATGGATGTGGTAGAGCATGTGGCCGGCGTGGTTTTACTTTTACCAGTGGTCAGGGGACGTACAACTAGTCGCTATCTTCCTCCAAAACAAAATAGCTACAGAGATTATTATACTCGTGTACTGGACAAATATAGCCATGTATGTACTGCGCAAATACTGCATCGGTGGTTACGATTATTACTAGTACACTGTTCATAATTATTTTCCCAGTCCAAAGCAAAGTTGGAAAGACGAAACTTCGCGGAAGCAACAGCACTGACCATTTCGGCAAAACACTAGCTCTGAACCTTTGCCCTAGCAGGCCTCCCAAATGTGTGCAATGTCACCCTCTCGGACATCATGCACCACCATCAATTCATCATTGCACAGCTCCCACACCGGCCATATCATTTCCACTTTCACATATCCCAACCAACACGCCGTACAAATCAATAAGGCACCACATGCAACACAACACATCAGATATTACTTCAAACTCCACACCACAAAATAGTTACTTTAATTTTTTTTAATGGAGGAATCAAGAGCTAATTAAAAGTGAAGAAATTTTCAAGGCACGTCCACCACGTCCACCACGCTAGCCCCATTCCGAAATAAAGAACACTGGGCTCCTAGGCCTCTACTAGCTGATAGCTATCAGAACCAAAATGTCTGCAGCATCCACTACTACTATCAGGCTTCATGCATCATGGTCCATAGATCATCTGACACTGTTCCAGCCCGGCCTACATGCAAGGCACGAAGAACGTCATATCCTGAAAACGACTTTGCCGTATGAAAATTTCAAACAGATCATAGCACATCACTAAGATCGTACAGTCGTACTAGCGGTTCTGCACAGATCATATCACATCACTAATCAACACACCTGATCATGCGCTGATGCAATACACGAAACAACATGATCCACGTCCGATCCTGAAAACCATAACTCCCTCCTTCCAAAATAAGTCATTATGTGATTCAAAATTTATCTCAGAAAAAAAATCATTATACCCAATTTGGCATGTTTACATGTGCATGCCAGAATGCAAGAATCAGTTACCACCAAATATGGCAAAAAGTAAGAGCAATCAAGGTCATTTTACTTTTTTTTCCTTAATGTGCCCTTAACTTCCTAGAATGATTTGTTACAAAAATTGCAAACCGATAGCACGCACTGCTAATAATAAGTTGGTACCACTGCTTCTGTATATATGTATCTGACGATTTTGATAGTTTTATGTCAAGTCTTTGATTGCAAAGTATTGTGGCCAGGATTTGAAAGATATAGATAGATATCTCAATGGACGACAGCATATATATAAAAGTTGCAAAAGACTGCGTAAACATATAAAAAAACGTCGTCGGAACAAAAGTTGCAAGATAATGATGATTTTGATATATTTTATGTCAATCCCTTGATTGAAAAGTCTCACTACATTAGAAAGAGTTAAATACACCATTAGCACACAAACTTGGCAGATAGGTGCACTTAGATACATCATCTCTTGAATTATTCATTTGAATACATTAACTTGGCAGGCCGGTGCACATAAATGCATCATTTCTCCTATTACTTATTTGGGTATAGTAATTTTGCAATTATGTACGTGCTTGCCCACGAATTTGGCAAGCTAGCAAACTTTTAACATACTAGCAGCTGATTTAGCACACAATATGTAGGAAGTTGTGTGAGACTGAGAAAATATTGCAAGTATGCCTTTTAATAGTTCATTTCCTCAATCATGTGTAACTTTGGCACTTAAGAAAGGCTTTTAACGATGGTAGAAAGGCTAACATCAATGGCAACGAACCACACAATGTTTGTAGGTAATCTTCCGTGTAAAATGCATTCTCATTGTAGTCGCCACACTAGATCAATGATGCTCCTCCTCAATGAACATTGTTGCATGGACGAATTGAATGTCGCCGCAAGTTGTAAACGAAGGCTATGTCCTGTCCAACAACGAACTACTAAATACAGCTTTTCGTAAATGTGTCATATACCCATTCCATGACTTGGTCACTATGTGTGTTGTACCTGTTTATTTTGACAGTTGTTCCATTATACGAAGAAAGAAAATTTGAGAATTTATATAACTTCTTGGGATTTGAAATCTAAGGAAAAAGATGTACCTAAGTGCATCCACCTACCAAGTTATTGTGTGAAATAAACAATTAGAGAAATTATGTATCTATGCGCACGCACCAGCCAAGTTATTGCATCCAAATAAACAATTTGAGAGATGATGCATCTAACTAATACACCCGCTTGCCAAGTCTATGTACTAGTTGTGCATTTAACTCTTAGAAAAATAGATATCTCAATGGATGGATGACAAGATACCTTTCTTTCTTATCGTAGAATTTCGCCATACATTATAGAATTGACATAAAAATATCGAAATAGTCAATATTGATATGTCTATGTCACCTTGTCAAGTCTATGGATTGCAAATCTTACTGGATTAGAAAGATCGATATCCCGATGGGGATATCTTTCTTTCTTTTCCGGTAAGACTTTGCAATCAAGAGACTTATTTGCAATCAAGAGACTTATTGGCATAAACACATCAAACTTATCAGTACCTGTGGATCGGTACCGATCATTTTGTTCTGTTTGTGTGAAATAAAACCATGATTGCAAATCTTACAGGATAAGAAAGAGGGCTATCTCTTGGCGTCTATTGAGTTGTAGAAGGTAAAGATTTTTGAGATGGCGATCGGCAATCTAACAACAGCAGTGCTGATGAAGAATCAGAAGGTGACGCTGTCTGTTTAGTGTGTTGTAGCGGTTGTGGAGGCCGGGGACAAATAATTAAAGGACGCCGGCAAAGGCCAAAGGCTATCTCAGCAGCTATCGCACGCTGCATAATATTAACTTTGTGTCGTTCTAATCGTACGTCATCAGGGGACAATACATGTAGCATTGGTCATAGCTATGTCGACGTCAATAAAGTAGCGTGTTGTAAAAGGGTGCGTGAGATGCCAGTACTAGTGTACTTTAGAGCGCTAGGAAGTAGGAACGAATGTGCCACTGCACAGTTGCAGTGGATTACTGGAGTGCGTACGTGCATGATTCAAAAAGCATAACAGCTGCAGGTTCCTGGAAATTGCATTGCTCGACGGCGACGCGTACTGTATGCAGCAGCAGGTAGGCACTGATTGGTGCAGGTTAGTTCAGGTAGCTCATGGATTGTCAGAAATTTAGAATTAGTGTTCTACTTTCTCCGTTTCAAATTATAGGTCGTTTTGTCTTTTCTAGTTTCATAGATTTTGTTATGAATCTAGCATAGCGTTTATCTAGATGCATAATAAAGATGATAAACCTAAAAAAGCCAAAACGGCCTACAATTTGAAACGGAGGTAGTACCTGAAAAGAAGGTTTTGGCATTTTATTGCGAACGCTGAATTTAGCTAGAGAATTAATTAAACAGAACTAGAAATTAGCATTAGTTTTTCTTTTTTTCCAGAAACAATAGCTTGATTGTTCTGAAACACATGCATGTCAGAATGTAAGCCTGGTAATGCTTCCTGCTGGTCAATCTGAAAAGAAAAAAAGGGTGATCCTTGTCAAAAGTAGTTACGTTCGCGTGCGCTTTTGTCAATGGTTTCTCAGTAGTACATAAAAAGAAGCATTTCTGACTTCTAAGTTCAATTAATCAAATTTGTTGTGTATGCTTATCAGGTGTTTAGATACAGCCTACAGGTGTTCGGATAATAAACCTACTACAGGCGTTCAGATACAGCCTACAGTGCTCTCCCTGAATAGTCTTCAGTGTGTTCAGATTTCAGAAAAGATCCTTGACGTCATGTGGGCTGATTATTTAGCCTCAGAACATACGACACGATCATGACAGAGAGAATCAGGTGGGTGATGGTCTTTTTCTAATCAAGTAGTAGCTGAGTAGTAGTGCGAAGGTGGAATATTTTGTCTGATTGCGACATGGATTGGGGGTACGCAGAGTGGCCGGCATGCTGTGGACCAAACAAACTTTCGATGGTCAATTGGATTTGGTCGTGTCACATCAAGAACTCAAAGCACGATGGCGACATTTGTATTCCATGAAGGCATGATCAGAAGAAAAGAACAAAATGTCGACGCACTTTCTTGTCTGAAAAGCCTGGTTATGGGATGCTTTATTACTTCTATCTGATGATGACGTGATAAAGATGCTTACGAAGAATTAATGGATGAGGTTAGATAATTAGATAATGCTGAGTGCACTGAGCGTTTCACAAATAAAACTGAAATGCAATTTCATCGTGTAGCTAAATTGGTTGTGGGTTTTGACTAAATATTATTTCAGCCTTAGTGTTGGGCTTGTGGGGTTGGGCCGGACTACAGGCTTTAGCAATGCTGGGCTCAGGGCTTGAAAGTTTGTTTGCAAGCTCGCGCACTTTTGTTGCAGTTTCCGAACGTCCGTCATCGTCTCCGTCGGAAAGAGGCTGGGCGGCGTTTGCAAATTGCAAACCCGGCCTTTTCCGTTGCAAAGTTTCTGAACGGGAGAAGAGACACGTACTGGGCGTGCCCGTCCGGGTAACTTCGATCCTTGTACATACAGTTGTACTGTTAGCCTAGTAGGCTACCTTGAGCAACGGCAACAGGGGAGTGTAAGAAAAATAGAAGTGATAATCTGTAAACTTGAATTGCTTTGTTTCTTGCAAATAAAGCAGGGGACCTAGTTTCTTATTTTGGGCACTTACGAAGCACGTAAATGGCAAATGCATATACGTGGCTTTGCAAGCGGCAGTACGGCAGACGGCTGCCTGGGGTCCAGTGTCAAATCCATATACGTGGCTTTTATAACGACGTACGGAGTAGAACATAACAAATGGAGCAGGACGGCGTGCACGGCGGCGCAGTACAGTGGATTGGACATGCGCAGTTGTACTCGATCTGCACCTTGGAAATTGTTTGCCCGCCGGCACGCGGCCGGGCGGCGGTTCGCTGTTCAGCGCACGCACGTACCTAGTTCACGCGTTGTCCTAGCTTTAATTTGTAGACCTGCCGGTTCATGATGAATTATGATTCAGTTTATTCCTTGCTTGCGTACTTCTGTAATCCTAAATCTTCCGGGGGCAAGAGCTTGAGGGAGATCGTTTGGATATCCAGTTAAGAGTTCATTATGACATTCAGTATTGTTCTGAATCTTCTACGGACATGGTACTGATTCCTGAACAATTGACGTGATGCTTCCATCCGCAGCATAAAGGAACGAAGGCTGTGTTTAGATCACATAAAAGTGTCTCCTTTTCATAAAAATGGTTATCCATCTACAAAACCGTGTTAGTTCATTTCTATCTCTACTAGAGATACAAATCTCGTGGTCCAGTCAGCCAGCTTGTTGTCAAGTTGTCAACATTACCATCGTATTGGTAAAATTACATTTCATTTTATGGCTAAGCAAATAGCATTGACGAGTCGTTACATTCACACCTGCCAATGCAAACGGGAAATCCCATGTGGGTCTGTTACAACATTTTTGCTTTATCAGTCTTCGAAGTATGGCATCTGACGTACTAATATATATGTTTTTTCATTGATGTATGCACCCGGTGCATCCTGCGAACTCTTTCTCTGAAGTTCAGTTTGTTGTCATGCATGTGTTATGCACCGAAGGAAGAAACACAACAGATTAGCGTCTCCTTCTTGAGGAGCAAGTATCGGACATGCTGTTGAAAGTAATTTGCGCGGTTTTTGAAAGGAGCTATTGAGCACGGCTGGAGCTCCGCTGTTCTTCTCCTGCATGTCCCATGCTCACATTTTGGATGAACAATCGCTGGGCCTGACTCAGCACACACTCACCCTTTGAGATCCACCTGTTACATAAACATAAGAATATGCTTTTAGTATACCACCGGTGCAGAAAAAAATAGTGTGCAACTGCTTCCAACATAGTAAAACTTGATTGTTTGCAGGCAACAAGGAGAAAATTGAACAGCACTAATTGTCTATTGCTCTAACAGTTTACATCCACATTTGCACAAATTTAGTATGCGATGGACTTGAGAGGATTACTTCCCTTTGTCTAGGACATATTATCGTCCATATATTCATCTGTATTGTTAAGTGGCAGTAGCATATCACAGCTGAGGAATGTGCAAGGCTAATTATAAGAAAAAGGCATATATGTCTGTGCAGTAATGACATTATTTGTTTTCTCCTCCTTACTGGTTCAGCCTAAGGTTATATCAATTTTCAAGATATGGATTGCAGAAAAGTTTCGATAAGTGTAATATTGATTTAAGTATATCAAAGAACGGACATACCATCAACAGAATTTACATGTTGCTAATTGAAATATTTGTCATTCTGAACGTGGAAAGTCCCAGGGAAGAATAGTGTTCCTGACTATATATAGAGGTCCTTCCTCATGTCAACATCACACTTCATGGTAAAAATTTGTAGGTGGCCTGACGGATTCCAGGTGATTAATACATACCAATTAAAGAAGCCTGGAAGTCGGAAGCATATCTGAACCTCTTGCCCCGACGGTGATCAACTGTCCTCAATCCTCAGGCAACTTATAGGTGTTCCCCAGGAGCTGTGCGGTGCCGCCAGCAGGAGGCAGAGGTCTATCCGTACATATTCAGTGCCCAAGATGATCTGCTGATAAGAAACCTACCTGTTGCTACTTGCTAGCCCTCCAACAGCTGTGTATTCCTTTGGATGTGTTGTTCCTTCGGGTCACAAGCTAGCATGAACAACTCGATAATACTAATGCACGAATGATGTTGACGACGTGTCACTGTATCTGTATCTACCTGCCTGTGGCTAGCTTATATTGTCCATCCACTTTGGGATCACATCAAAAGAAACAAAAAGAGGATCATGCTTTCCTGCCAGCAGGTTCACACTGGTCGTCATGAGTCCTGACTAACGCGACGAATCAACCGCGCGTGTGCATGCCTATGTTATTTGCACTTCTGCAGGACGAAGCTTCTTCATGATCTAACTCTATATATGCTCGATGTTCAAACTCAAAGCGTGTTTCCGTGAGTTTTAATTTGCCAACTAAGGCCCCGTTTGGATCCACCGACTAAACTTTAGCTAGCTAAATTTAGCTGAGATGGATCCAAACACTCCAACTAAAATCTAGCTAAACTTCTCCTAGCTAATGGGGAAGACCATTTTTCTTTAGCCGGTTGGTAGTAACTAAACCCAGCTAAAATTGTTTAAAGACCGAAATATCCTTAATGGTTTGACGAAATTACACCCACTACCATCGCAACCTTTGTCTCCTCTTGCACCTGGAAGGGTATTATAGTCAATAAAGTAGCATTTAGCTAGGGGATCCAAACATCCCCAGCTAAAGTTTAGTTAGCTAAAAGAAGTTATTACATTTTAGCTAGCTAAATTTTAGTTAAGGTGGATCCAATCAGGGCCTAAATCATGCGTTACTTTCACCTAAGCTAGCTGCATAACAGATAACAGTGTGAAAAGAGACAAAATGACACAAAGTGAAATTAGTCATTAAATTGACCAAGCTTACTACGTTTATATTAATGAAAAATAGTGTGCGACAAATTAATGGTAATGGAACAAAGTTGCGACATTTTTTCTGGTTTTCTTCACAACCTTATTTGGTCAACTAACATATTTGACATTCCATACATCCCTAAGTGTAAGGATTTGAAGTTTTCAAAGTTTGTCCGTAAATACAAATATTTTTAGGAATTGAACATGTTCAACCCCATTAGTAGTTAATTAATCTTGTGGGTTCTACTTTATCTATCAACTTCTAATTGGTGCTAACTTGTCAATGCATTATCTAAAGCACTTTCTTCTATAACAAGTCGATACGTTTTACTCAAAAAATAGATTATCTACCCATCATTTATTTTGCTTCTAATTTTATTACTTATTATAAAATTATCCCACAACTTAAATATACATAATTGGACAGCCGGTGAGCATCCCTACGGATGTCACCCTCCATCTCTCAATCTAGCCTAAGTGCGTCCTCAAGTCCGCCGTCCCCCTCCTGGTATATTAGCATCATTTCCTTCCTCCAGTCCAAATAGGCCACTGCAGCCTTTGCGCTCGTCCGCCTCCGTCCTCCTGCTGCGCCTTCCTCTCGCCTCCGACGCGGCTTCGCCTGCGCGCTGCACTTCGCTCTTCTCGTCTCCCCACCGCCGCCCTCTTCGGCCCGCTGGTAATCGATGCATAGCTCCAGAAGGATCGATCGATCGATTCCTCTGCTTTCTTGCGCTCCCTTTGTCCTCTCTGTGTTGCTACTTACGGCAAATTTTGATTTATCCACGGTTTCATCACAGAGCATTTCCCTGGGCGCCGATGGAGCAGCCGGAGATTACCTATTGTTCGCCGGAGATGGAGCAGACGGGCCTTTTTTGGATGCCGATGCAGCAAGCAGAGCAGGGATTGGACGGCCTCCTCGGCGATCTGGAGCTCAGTCTCGAGAACGGCACCGCTTGCCGACTGCAGGTAACGAGGATCGCCGCCGCGGTTTCACTTCCCCAATGCTCGCCGTGGACACCAGCTGAATCTGGACGAATAAAACTTGGATTTTTTATGTTGTTGCTGGATGAATGCAACCATACATCTCTCCCTCCCCGATCAAAGGCGCCCCCTTTCTACAAATTTCTGCCTGCATTCATGCTTCTTGGGTCAGCTGTGGTTGGAAAGCTCGCGTATTTTCTTAACTGAAGTAGTGCACGGGCGGCCACCGCCACCATGGTATCTTGCAGCGCTTGTGCGGGCGAGCGGCTCGCTCGCGCCGTTTGGTGAAGGCGCGGTGAGGCCGGCGATGGCGCGGCCGGGCCGCCAGGGTTCAGAGCGACGTGCGCCACGGGCCGCAGCGCCGTCTAGTGGCCGCGCGCGCGGGTGCGTCTGCGGGTGCGGCCAGCGCGCGACGCGGCGACCTGTGTAGCGCGGGGACAAACTCGAGTTGTCCTGCTTAATTTGTTTCCTTCTTGGCCTTTTTGCGCGTTTAATTTTCAGCTTGTCTCCCCACTTCTAGTTTCCCCTACGGCGAGAGATGTGCTTCTTTACGATTGGGGGAAGAGTGAAATTTTGTTTCTCGAACTGGAATAGTGGAAATTAGTTTTAAAATCAACTTTTGGGAGAAAGATCGTTTTTTTTTCCCCTTGCGGGGTGAGAGATCTCTGAATTTTCTTTTCAGGATCATAGGAATCTCCCAGATTCCATTTTGTTTATGGCAGGACCTTTTTTTTTTTGCAATTGGGTTTCAGCATTTATTGAACTGGTGAGCAGTAATGTAACAACCATGGCAAGACATCGGTCGTCTGACTATCTGAAGCACCCAACAAGTCTGAAAACTTTCCTGCTTCAAATCAATGGTTGGAGCCTCAACATAAACTTTTGCTTCTCCTTGATCTCCACTTCTCAAGCAATCCAATAATAAGATATCTGTTCTAGCAAAACATCCTGGTAGATCAAGCTCCAATTCCTGAGAGCAGCTATCATCTGCAGATTACATGCACATGGTCCACTGTTTATTTGTGAATGCACATTCTATGGCCTACAAGGACTGGAGATTCCAGTTCCATTTATTGAAATTTCCCAGATAATTGCAACCTTATCATTAGTAAAAAAGACAGATTCATGAGGCTCTCATCAATGTTGTGGCATATGCTGTCAAGCAAATGAACAGGGCAATCAATATTGATGTTATGTTTTTTAACAGATGGAGAATTATCGAGCACGAGATGATGATGCCGTGTTGATCCTAAAACTTCTGGAAGAACCCCGAGACGAGGCAGACCTGGATGAATGGTTATCAGGTACACTATTTAGTTATTACTGTCAATTTCCACAGTTCCTTACACATAAGACATACCGTTATCTGTGGCTTGGAATAACGTTTATAGAGTCTCAATTGCAGGTGGTTTACATCCATCACTCTGCCATCAACAGGTATTATTATGGATTTTTTCGAATAGATATTGAGATGTTTCACCAATCGCTAAATTTTCGTACAAGTGAACTTTGAATCTGATAAAAGAGTGGGTGAGAGTGAGACATGGTGTTGAGAATCAGTTTCCTCATGACAGATGGAATGTAGGAAAAGTGGTCGAAGAGGAGCGCGCAAGAGGAGGACATCTCCATGGGTACGCACCAGTTAATTTGCCAAGAGAATCCCATTAATTCAACTAACAAAAGAAGAACAAAAAGAAGATGAAAAAACTTTGATACTGTGTACAATTTCTAGAGGAAACTTTATAGTTCTTCATGATCAGAAGAATATAGACTAGTATAATTATTTCAGGTAAGAAACCAACCATTCATTTTGTTTTCATAAGGCAAAACAGGCGCTTTGGTCCCTGAATTTTGTCTCTCAAGGGTCAAGTTCATCCCTCAACTTTCAAATCGGTCAATTCAGTCCCTCATCTTTCGTTTCTGGGTCAAATTCGTCCCTATACTCATGTGGTACTCTATAATGACATCAGACTAATGTAAAAGGTCTTTTTGCCCTTAGTTCATTCTTTACCTAAGTTTTGGTCGGCACTGTGAGTAGTCCCGTCCAGGAACAGATCATTCAATTGGGGCATAATGAGCTACTATTAACACAAATACTAACTGGTATGTGGCGGCTGCTACTAATTGGCATCGAGCATTTATCTCCCCTTTTGTTTTCTTTTTTTCTTTGTTTGACACTAATTTACCGTAACATGCTCTTGATCTATTTACTATATCTAAGTTCTAGTGTTGTTGCTCGCATAGAACCAAATGCTAAGAGCTAAAACTACTTTATGTGCCGCAGCCTGCTGCCCTTGTCTAAACTTAACCATCTATTGCACAATCTGAAAATCGCAAGCGTCGTCATACGAAACTTACCCAATTTAACTTAAGTAGTCTTTTACCCACGGTACCCCTCTCTATACGACATGTATCCCATGCACGGTGGAAATTGAGGATGAACTAAGGGTAGTATGGACTTTTCACATTAGCCTCATGCCACCGTGGAGCTCCACATCGGCATAAGGACCAGTTTGACCCAAAAATGAAAGTTGAGAGACTAAATTGGCCATTTTAGAAGTTGAGGGGCGAACTTGACCTTCTGAGCAAAGTTGAGGGACCAAATCGGCTATTTTGCCTTTTCATAATGAGTTTAAGTTTAACAAATTGATTTTAATGTTTTCTGCTGCACTCTCTCTGAGGTCAGACTTTTTGTAGTCTATCATCCATCAGGGCTGGAAAATTGTCCATGACTATCTTTGGTTGTTTGACAGGACACATTGTTCTTCAGAGATATACCTTCACAAAGGGGCGGCGGATACATTAGAAGAAACAATAGCCATTGGACATCTAAAGAAGTGAAGTTACTGGTACAGGGTGTATCTAAATTTGGTGTAGGACGATGGAGCCAGCTGAAGAAGAACTATTTCAAAACATCAGTTCGGACAGCAGTAAACCTTAAGGTGCAATAAATAGATTAGTGATGCATTGCACAATGAAGTAAATTCATTCAGATGCTATTGGCTAATACCATACTATTTTTTTTTATGGTTCAGGATAAGTGGCGAAATCTGTTGAGAGCTTACAAGGTCAGGATTTCATCTAATAAACAGGTTATATTCTGTCGTAAAGTTTCTAATGTTAACTGCTAACTACATTTCTTTAGCTGAATTCAGGGCAACGTGCAAAAATACACTCTGCTGGAACTGGAGCCCCCATTGGTTGAACAGATCAGGAAGCTAGGAGCAAAACACCCTTATCCGAAACAAAGGCACAGTTAAGAACAACAGCGTAGACATTGCATAGATTCTAGCATGGAGGTAGCAGCATCCAAAAGGGAAGGTAACAGTAGAAAGTATATTAATTAAATGGAGGGAGGGTTTTGACTTTTGCCAAGTCTAAGGACAAAAATACCTATCTGTAAAATCATCCGGTTGTCCTAGACAAATTACTTGGCATTAGTTTTTTTTTTTTTGGAAGCCTAAGATCGATTTCAGCTCTTCCTTGCTCTTTCGGTGCTTAACCAGCAGGGGCACTGATCCATGATCCTGCCAACCTCTGAATTACACTTCTGAGGAAAAGTTTACATGCCCTTATCTGGTTGCCGTGACTTCCCATAGTCCATTACATGGTGTCAATCCAGTTGAGTTCCCAGCTCAGAATTTTGTTTGGTTAATTCTCTAGGATTGACAGAAAGCAAAAAACTTTCACTGCTTACAGAGAACTACTGGTCGCTGGAATAGCACTGTTGCCCATGTTAGTACTAGATAGAAGTTTGCTGTCCATATTTGTTTTTGAGTTCCCATTAAAATGTTGTTTGCTGTTGAAGTATAGGAATCAACTGTGATGTGCAAGGTTCTATTCACGAAACTTTGGAAGACCTGACCACTATGAAAACCAAAT
This sequence comes from Urochloa ruziziensis, assembly GCA_015476505.1. Classification (NCBI taxonomy): domain Eukaryota; kingdom Viridiplantae; phylum Streptophyta; class Magnoliopsida; order Poales; family Poaceae; genus Urochloa; species Urochloa ruziziensis. The sequence goes on from CM027118.1 coordinate 56,629,168, forward strand.
GGTTCATGGTAATTTTCACAGTTGCAGATCGGCAGCTTCAGAAATTACAGTACAGTAGATCAGCTGTTGAAAGATATCCAGAACCGATCACCAATTTGACAATTTGGAGAGTAATCCTTCAGCAGGACATGAATCTTGAGAGGGCGAACTTTTGTTTTCCTTTTCAGTTTTTTTATTTTATTCGATACCTTTTGGAAGGGTTGCAATCATTTTGTATTTCATATATTACTCGGTATACAATACTCTGCCCTCTTCTCCAACAGTTATCCTTCAACAAAAGAAGTTTAAAACTCTCGTGTTCTCTGTGCTGTACTATTTTTACAGCTTAGGTCCACGCGTGCTACTCTGATAAAGAATGCCATGTTCTTTGGGTCTTTGCATATCAGACCTCTGGCCTCATCTGTGCTTCGAACCTTCATGTCACTGTTTCACGCTCATTTTGCATATGTTGTTCAGTCCATTTGTCAATTTTGATAGAGTGTGATCCGAAGTTTCTCCATGAAGCAGCACACGAAACAGAAATTCTGATTGTTGTTTGTGTGATGGACAAATGCAGCTTTGCCTTGGCTTGCCCTGAACAAATGGGATTTGAAGTTTTGAACACGCCACGCATGAGCCTAGAAAAAAAAAACCCGGACCGGTGATCGAACCGGTGAGGCTACTGGTTCACTGGTCGGACCAGTGGTTCACCGGTCGGACCAGTGGTTCACTATTTTTATAATATAATATTTATTTTCAATACATATAACTATTTGTGTCCAAAAATATCACATACATAGTAGATAATATTCAATACAAAGTTCCAAACATCAAACTGATCAAGCATCCGGGAGTTAACAAGCCAAATAAAATAACACACGCTGCAAAGGCTAGCTTAAGTGCACAACAGAGTACTGCAAGTACACGAACTAAATATGATCCATGTTCCAATCAACCATTGAGGGCCACCTATCATTTGCACCACCAGTTGCTGTATTGACATCAATACCAATAAAATTCAGATCATCATTTGGGACACTTTCAGCATGGGGAGCGGCCTCTTCAGCTTCGTCCACTTCGTCAATATCGGCATCATCCACCAGTAGCACCTCATCTGAAAATTTATGTGTTAGTAATATGCTGAAAGGCAGTAAGAAGAAAGAACCATGTTGTCTGAAAGAAATTACCTCTATCTCTGCAATCTGGAACAACTGATGTTAGCTCATTTCTGAAAGTGTCAACCTCTTCAGCAGTTAGTGCAGCAGGATCTTCTTCAAGTATCCATTCTTCGTTAAACTTGCCAATGTCCTCTAGACTTATTGGGTCATAGTTTCGAGCATGCAATTTGGACCTAATAAGCACAAGAACGAGGCATACATGTGTCAAAAATAGCAGTATGCAGTAAAGAAATAAAAAAACAATGACATCAACAAAAAAGAATGCACCTTTGCTGAAGCCTTTGGTTGTAATGGCAATAGACCATATCATTCATCCTTTGATGCTCAAGCCTGTTTCTTTTCTTGGAGTGTATGTGCTCAAACAAACTCCAGTTCCTTTCACATCCTGATGCACTACAAGTTTGGCTCAAGACACGAACAGCAAGCTTCTGCAAATGTGGAGCACTGCAGCCATATGTCAACCACCATTCATCTGGAAGCATATTAGCTCGATCATTTATGGCTGTTGCTCTGCCAAAATCCCCTTCTGCCTGTCTAAATATCCTCATCTCTGATGTCAGAGCAGCTCGCAATCTTGAATCTTTTCAAGCATATCTTTCAATGACATCTATAACTCCAGAAGTAGTGATATGATACTTTGATATAAGGCTCTCATTGTATTGGTTGATCGGATTAAACCAGAAACCAGCTGCATGCAGATTTTTGTCAAGGTGTTTATCCCATCGTGCATCTATAATTTCTATAACCTTTTCTAGTATTTTGTCAGCTACAGTCTTCCTTCTTTGAAACCTCTTCTCAATTTCCTCTTTTGCAGCATGCAAGGATGCAAATAAATATCCCATAGCAGACCTCTCATCACTGTCAACAATTCTAAGTACACGAACTAGAGGTTCTGATATTTGACAAACTATAGCACAATCTTTCCAAAATGATTGATCCATTACAAGGCTAACAAACCTTTTTCCTTTTGCATCCTTGGAGCATGCTGCAGCTTTCCAATCTTTTGATACGACCATGGCACAAAGAGCATCCTTCTGCTTGTAGATACTTTGCAATGCAACAAAGTTAGTGGCAAATCGAGTTGGTGCTGGACGGAGTATCTCCTTTCCATTAGTGAATTTCCTCATAAGATAAAGTGGATAACAATGGTTGTTATCCACTTTATCTTACAAAAACCTGAAGAGTACAGTCCCACGAAGGCAGGCTGAAACCGGTTAGCTATCCTGACAACAAGCCTGAAAATTCAGGAACAACAACCTGGGCCTGAATCTGAGACAATCATGGCACCGCTGCTGAGCAACCTCACATGAACGCACGAGCCACTGCACCATTAATCAAGTATTCAAGTCGCAACACTAGTTTCAGGCTCACAGTCAGAGGAAATCGATCCCGAACAGTATACACTTCGGCAGGTACGTACAGGTCTGGTAAGGCGGGTACAATCAGCGATGCAAATTCGTTGCCACAACAACCTGCCAAGAACCCAAAGGGTTGCGGCATTCGGGTTCAGCAGCAGGTATGGAATTCTTCAGTCTCCAGGGCCCTTTTGTCTCACTAGTCACTCTGATTACCACACTACATCATCAGGTAGGCGATCCCACCTGCTCTGAAATTCCCCTCACGGCGAGAGAGGAGTAGGGACGGCGAGACGCCCGGAGCGCGGCGGCGGCGGCGGCGGCGAGGTGGGTGAGCACGCTTCGCCGTAGGCCCCCTCCCCCGCAGGCAGCCATGGCCGGGTTACACCGTTGGTACTTTGCTGCGGTCCTATCGTCCCTCCACGCAAGTTCAGATCAGTCGATCGGGGGCGCGTGGTTGCCGCCGCCGCCGCCGCCGCCGCCGCCCTACGCCCCCACGAGGCCACGAGCCACTATCGCTGCCAACCGCCGGATGCCCAGTGCCCCATCCCCTTCCCATCTCTTTCTTCTTTTGTTGGACTCGGTTTCTTCTCTTGGGTTCGGGCTGGGTCTATTTCGGCACGCACTGTGGGCCAATCCGAAAGCTTCTTGGGCTTCCTTGCAAACCTCATGGGCTGTTTGAAGGTTGGGCTATCCGGTCGGGCAAAAGGAAAGAGATCTCATGGGCTGTTCCAAGTTTGGACCGAATAGCGGCAGCCATTTCTATAATTTTTTCCCTGCATCTCATGCCGAGTTGCCGACGACGGGTGTGTGCTCAGATAGGTTGCACACGGTTATGCTTATCCTCTTAAAAACGACAGACATGCTAAGTCCTTCAGTTGAGTTGAGCCATCTCATCATCTGTCCAACCAGTCGAACAGCCTGCGTACAGGCATTGGACTGCGACTGCTCAGGCATGATCACGATCATGCAACACATGCTTTGCCTCTGCTTTGCTCAACATGTCGCACACCTCAGCAGCTGCTGATCCCATCGCCAAACTGTTGGCCAGATTCGATCCAAAGGGTTACGGGACACGGATCACGCGGCCGCCTCGGCCCATCCCATCTCGGACTCGCTCGCTTGTCCTCTCATGGGCTGGACCCGGCCCGAACCGAAGCTTCTTCCCTTCCCCCACCACATCATCTCCTGCCAGGTGGGGCCTACCCGTCATTGCCGCTGACGAGAGCACGTGCCCGGATCCACGATGATGATGCCGCCGACCCAGGTGTACAAACACGTGTGCCCGTAGCAGAGGTGTACGAAGCCAGCACGGCTGTGGATTTCCCCAACGCTAGCACGTTCACTGACACGCTGGGCCCGTGACCTAATACGGACCCACATGTCAGCTTCAAAGCCCGTTAGTGTACATGAGTACATCTCTATCTCTCCACCCCTGACCACCTCGCGTCGTCCACCGCTGGCTTAACGGCCTGCCTGCCTGCCTGACCTCTCCTCTCCTCCCGCCCGCCCGCCGCCGCTCCCGCCTCCCCCCCCGCTGCTCATCGCGCCAGCGTCCCCATGCTGCCGCGCTCGCCGCCGTCCGCCGCGGCGGGCGCCATGGTGCCCGGCGTGGGCGGCGTCGAGCCTGCCGTGACGCTGGACCAGGTGCCGCGATGGAGCGACCCGGACCAGCGCATCTTCCCCGCCGCCTCCGCCCCCGACGAGGCCTCAGCGGAGGGCGGCGGATCCGAGCCGCCCGCAGCGTCCGGGTTCCTCTCCTTCTCCGACCCGCTCACCGGGGATGCTGCCGCGGGCCGGGGCGGCGCCTCGCGGTTCCCCGTCGACCAGGAGATCAACTCCAGGATCTACCTCTGGCGCGGGCAACCGTGGAACCTCGAGGTCGACGCCGTCGTCAATTCCACCAACGAGGTCGCGCTTCCTGCCCCCACATCCTCTTGTCAATGCTGGGAGTTGAGCTTGAATTGTGGTGCTGAAGCTCTTTTCTTTGTTGCTCTTGGTTTCGTGCAGAGCTTGGACGAGGCGCACAGTAGTCCTGGCCTGCACGCTGCAGCAGGGTCAGGGCTAGCCGAGGAATGCGCCACCTTGGTACTGTTTGAAAGTCTTCTTATCTCACCTTCATCACAAATTTAGGCGACAAGTCTGCTCAACTGTGCTGGTAGAGGCTGTCAACTGTCAGGTATCATTTGTTCATTGGTCTACCTTCTGTGCAGGGCGGGTGCCGAACCGGGATGGCAAAGATGACCAATGGCTACGATCTGCCTGCAAGGTAAGAGTTGATTTCTATGTTACTTATATTGACTTATTGGATCACGTGGAATATGTATGTGTCTTGTGTGAAGATCTCGAAACACTGTTGGACACTCGAGCTACAACATCAATTTATTCTTTGGTGAAATATAAGAACTGTGTAACTTAAGCCTTAGGGTAAATGATGCTCCTGCCCAGTTTGATTAGGAGCTTCCAACTTGGTGGTTTTCTGCAAATCACAGACCGTGAGGGGGAAACACAGCCTTTTTTTTTCCTTATGGAATCACAATAGGGACCCCTTTTGACTGAATTTGGTACAAGTTTAAAGAATTAGATCCCAATTGTTCTGTGCTGAATCGCCCATTTAGTTCCATTTACTTGGCCCCTACTCCTGAAGATTCATATATCTCTCAACATTGTTATATTAAAAGCACTGTTTTTAACCATATTTTGAACTGGTATAATAGTTTCTCTGAAATTTTGCTACTAGTTGAAGCTTTAGTAAAAGTTATTAGTAGTGCCGAAGCTAGTTGTTGAACACTCACATTCATTATACTCTTCTGTGGTTTTTTTTTTGTATTTTCGGTTATGCTAAGATGCATGTTTCAATTGATTCTGCAGGAAGGTTATCCATACCGTGGGCCCGAAATATGCTGTCAAGTATCACACAGCTGCTGAGAATGCACTTAGTCATTGTTATCGATCCTGTTTGGAACTGCTCATTGAAAATGGTCTTGAAAGGTACATGTCTCAAGATTCGTAGAGCTTATTGTTAAGTTTAGTTAGGGCCTCTAGCTGACTTGGTTAGATGGCCTCAGTAGCACTCCTCAGGTCCTGGGTTCGACTCCCCGTGGGAGCGAATTTCAGGCTGAGGTTAAAAAAATCCCCTCGTCTGTCGCCATAACCAAAGCACAGGTCAAGGCCTGGCCCAGGTCGTATCTGTGGTTGGCTTGGGCTCTCCTACCTGGGGGTAGTTGCAGAAGCCGTCAGCCCAGTGGTTGTCTCACAAGGGCTACGGGCCCCTGTGTAAGGGTGGGGCAAAGGTTCGGGGGTTTTCTTGACCTGCGTGAGAAGGTCTTCTCTCTTAGCAAAATGCCCGGGGGCTGTCTTACCCCCCGCAGGTCGAGTTTTTTTTATTGTTAAGTTTAGTTTAACTGGTGTTAAATTCTTGCTTTTACATTATAAACTTTTCAGATTTTACCAATAATTTCTTTTCTTTGTTTATTTGGTAGCATTGCGATGGGTTGCATATACACAGAAGCTAAAAACTACCCTCGTGAACCAGCTGCACATGTGGCAATAAGTGAGTAATTTTAATATTTGTTTACTCTCTCTCTTTACTTGTGCTATGAAATATTTCTTATGCATGAATGAGAATATTCGATCTTTAAATTTTGAGGCTACATGTGGTACTAACTAGTTTATGTCAAATAGGGACCCTTCCAATATACCTCACACTTCTTACTCCTACATAGAGGAAGAAGCAGTGTGTTGTAATGTTTTTGAAAAAGCTACTAGTTACAGAAAGTGCAAAGTATAAAAATGTTTCGATTCATGAATTCATTTTTGCTCTGCAGGAACTGTTAGACGTTTTCTGGAGAAGCAAAAGGGCAACGTAGCTGGTGTTGTGTTTTGTACTACATCTTCATCTGACACAGAGATATACAAACGGTACTTAAACTGAAACCAAGAAGTTGCATTATATTTTGTTCATTCATATGCTGATTATAAGCAGTTAAGCACTGCAGATTGCTCCCTCTGTATTTCCCCCGGGACAAGCAGGAGGAAGAGATTGCAATATCAAAACTCCCAGCTGATGTTGGGGACGAGAATGGTGAGACAGTAATTGATGAACGGAAAATAAGAATAAGACCTTTGCCTGCTGGTGTGATAGACAGAACAGTTACTGCAACTCCTACAGATCTTCCTCTTTCCGATTCTGGATCGGCATTGAAGAGGTGAAACTAAAAGTCTGACTTCAGTTTATACGAATTCAAATACGTTTTATTTTTGTGATAGCAATTTATAGTTTGTACAATGCTCAAGACAACAATATGCTATTGCCATGATACCTGGTACTGATCTGTATCATACTTAGTATAACCTTTTTCTTTTCTCTTAATAGGTTACAGCATTGTGCATAATTTACCTACCCCCTCTGTCCTTAAATAGAAGCCATCCAATTCCAAGCATTCAAAATTTCTCCTCAAACATAGACACAGTTACACAATTGCTCATGTAGTTCTCATCAGTGGCCCTCTGTCCTTAAATAGAAGCCATCCAAGCATTCAAAATTTGTCCTCAAATATAGACACAGTTACACAATTGTCATGTAGTTCTCATCAGTGGTTGATTGAGGAGTTGAAGTGGACTCCTTGTTATCCACAACAGTCATTAAAACAACCAGACAACACAACTCCCCACATTATATCTCAGGGGTATATGCGTCTTTTGCTTGACCCTCTAATATGTTCTGAAATCTCTAGGAGGGAGGGAGTAAGTCACTATTATCTTCTTTTTATTGGAAAAGAATCCTTATTGTACTTTCTGAGACTGTTGTGCCTTTTTAGTAGATCCTTTCCATATTTAAGTAATTTGTTCCAGGTTCTTTATCTCATTGTTGTTTGCTTTACACGATTCCTTGTATAGATTACTGTTGCAATTATTGATCTTCAAATAATTGGTATTTATGTGTGATGTTCTTGACTCATTTTGACTGGTTTGAAACAGGGGTTCTTCCAAGTTGGATTCATATCTGGATCCTTCATTTATGTCAATAATTAAAGATCCAGATCTGCGGCGCAAGGAGCAGTGGGAAAGATCTGCTCAAGCTCAAAAGGGATTTAATTATGCTAGGTTACTTGGATATGGTGATCTTGGTTGCCCTTCATTATCTGCAGCAGAGGAATATTCACTTCATTCACGATACCTTGCTAAAGCAAATTCTCTGAATCTTTCAGAGATTGCTGAAATGAAAATAATGTATGTATGTTTCCCACGTTATGGTTTTGTACTTTGTTTCACTTGTGCTTAATAATGCCTGTATTCTGTTATTTATTGACATATGTTCCGGTGTCTTTTCTGCCCTTAATTGATGTTTTCCACCAACTGCAGTTATCGTGGTGGAGCTGATATTGAAGGACGCCCAGTTATGGTGGTTGTTGGTGCGCACTTTCTTCTTCGTTGCCTTGATCTTGAACGGTTTGTTCTACATGTAGTGAAGGTAATTGATATAACACAGCTCAGGCAAAAGTTGTGCGACTATGGTGCATGTTTTTGTGCCATGAACCAACTGTAACATATCTTAACGCAAATGTCCTGAAGTCTTGGATTGGAACTGTCTGTATGTTAGTTCCTTATTTTTCATTGAAGAAAATTTGAATCCCTCATTCACCACTGGTGTGTCAGTGACGTGTGGCCCACTTCTCTCACTGACAGTGGCAAATACTGGATTGTGCAAATTTGCAATATGTGGGTTGTGTGAATTAGGAAGTAAAATCAGCTTGACACATATTTTGGGGTTTCCTGTTACCACTGACATCGTGGCATTTCTTATAAATTAGAAATGCTAGTCTCCAGTATATTTTGTTCTTGGCTTGTCTAGCATACCATGCACATGTTGTGTCTGAGTTAAAAAGGTTAAATTAGCTATGATGTGTTGCTCACTGAACATTGAGGTAGTTTATTGAAACTGGTAAAAAAAATTGGTTTGCATAAGTATTGTTGATCTTCACTCTATTTATTCTTGGCATGCGCACATTGTCAGGGATTGACACAATATAATTACTCCAGTGCTAGGTCATGTAACCTTCATTTAGACTCTAATTTTTTTTAAATGGTCTCAATCCAAGTAATGCAAGCATCTTATGTAAAACATAACTCTTGTATCAAAATTGTATGAAATTGAGGAATGATCTTACAGCAAAACTAAATAAGTGGAGATGATCTCTTAATATTTCAGTTTATTTATGGGGGTAGGAGCACTCTTGCAAATGTGAAACTGAAAGTTTCTAGCTCTTTGCTTTTTATAATTTAAAGTAGTCCCACTATCCCCACTAGAGCATGTATATCTTGCTTAACTCTCGTGTACATCTTTTTTTCCTGTTGTTTACTAAGTTAATTCTGAAAAGTTGTGTTATCTTTCTCTGAATAGGAGTTTGAACCTTTGATTCAGAAGCCATATTCAATTGTATATTTGCACTCTGCAGCATCATTGCAACCGTAAGTGTCTGATAAATATGTTACTGAAGAAATTCCTTATTGTTTACTCTTTTAACTCAATGTAAAAATGGATCATCTTGTTGAATTTCCAGGCAACCAGATTTAGGATTCATGAAGCGATTACAACAAATACTAGGACGGAAGCATCAGCGCAACCTTCATGTTAGTATCTTGTTCACGTTTAATTTGTATTGAATTCATCCTATAACAGGTTCATCCTTCTAATAATTTTCAACTGCAAACAGGCGATTTATGTTCTACACCCAACATTGGGATTGAGAACTGCTGTTTTGGCAATGCAGATGTTTGTAGATGGAGAGGTACCTCCTAGTTCAGACTATAGTGACTTTACTAGCCCTTTTTTCCGTGGCATGAGATCTTAGCATTTCGTTTTCCCCTAGGTCTGGAGGAAAGTTGTATACGTGGATAGGCTTGTGCAGCTGTTCGGATATGTACCGCGTGAGCAACTTACAATTCCTGATTTTGTCTTCAGTAAGTAGCCTTGCTCAATACCTTCCAGGTCTTGGCATATTCGGAGCAGTTGGCGGCGGTGCCGAGCGGCGGCGGTGCTAGCTGGTGGTGGCGGTGGGGACAGGCGGCGGCGGCCCTAGGCCAGGGAGGCGGCGGAGGCGCGCGCGCGTTGCTGGGGAAGATGGGAGGCGGCTGCACGGGAGGCGTGCGGCTGGGCGTGGCGGCGCGCGGTCGGCGCTCGGCGGAGTAGAGGCCCGCCGACGGCACGCGGGACCGAGCCGCGGCGGCTGGCGTTGCGCGTGTGACGGCGGCGTATCACGCAGTAAGGAAGGGCTGGGAAGCTCCTGGTGGCGGCGCGGCGAAGGCGTCGGCGGACGGCGGCGCCGGGGGAAATTTTCCCCGGCGGCAGCGGCGTGGGTGGCACGTGCCTGGCACGTGCGGCCGAAGGGGAGGGGAGCGAGCGGACCGCGTGGGCCACGAAGCCGGCGGCTGCTGGGCGGAGGAGCGTGCGGCCCGCGGCTGGATGTTGGGCTGGCGGGGGAAAAAGGGAGAGGGAGCGGGAGCGGGCGAGGGTGAGAGTGGGAGGGGGTTTACTAGACTCCGGCGATGGGTTGGCTGGGCTGGAAGTGAGGCTTCGGCCCATTTTGCGTTTAAACATGTTTTCTATTTATTTGAATGGATTTTTAAAAAGAATTTGAATTCAAATTTAAATCAAACCTCTTTTAGTTTAATTTTAGGGTTTTAGAGATTTATTTTAGCACTAGCACAACACTCAGGTTATAGAGCATCCCTTTATTTCCCCTTTAGTTTATTACCCATATTTATTTCTTTTAGGTTTATTTCTTTTAGGTTTATAGTTATCATAATAAATCTAGTAACTAACCGAATAAATCCTAAATAAACCCTATTTAATTTGAATTTGGAAGGTGTTACAGCGCTGTAGCCCCGTGGTGCCCCGCGGATTATTATGACGCCTTCACGCCGAGGTGCGAGTCGACCCCTGACCCGGCTTCTATGCAAACGGAGCAGCGAGGTGCGTACAGGGACGCTCCGGTCCGCTCCCTTTGCAGGCCTAGTGGAAGGGAAACTGAAGGCGTGAGAGGGAGGGGAAGAGGTGGGTGATGGGCTTCGTGTGCCTCGGATTCTTCCCTCCGTCGGCTCCATATTCTTTTTTGAAATTAAAAACTTTGTATTTGTTCTGGGTTTGGATTTTTGCGCTGTTTGGGTGCGCTGGCTGCTGGTGGCGCTCCGGTCTGAGGTCGCCTGTCCTCCCAGGGCAGCACCCATTTCTCCTTCGCCCACGTATCCCGTAACGTTTACTCGCGTAGATTGAACAGTGGTTCCACTGCCATGTGGACCCCATCGCGCAGGGATGGAACAGGATCATACGAGAAACGGAAATGGAGCAACTCGTACGGTCCAGGCGAGCAATCTGGGCCACGCTCCACCGTTTAAAGTAGCGTGGGAGGTGGGACCAGCGGGTGGAGCCCGATCGTAAGGGAGCGAGAGCCGAAGAAGAAGTTCCGCGTTCGTGGTGGTGCTAAGTGGCAATGAGCAGCAGCAATAGGTAGCATGGGCGCATGGCAACGAAGTCGGTGGGAGCCGGCGAGCTATGCCGATTTCAGTTTTGCTGCCCCAATTTAGGGATGCAATAGATTTGATATAGACTGGATACAGCATGTTTTTAAAATGTATCTGTATTTTAAAGTGAATTGGATATGGATTAGAATGCACTCGAATACGAATGATGGAATCATCATAGTTCAGATCTGAGATCCGATTTCGCACACCTTCCATGATAATTTTATTGTTTCCATTGAGAAACCTAAAGAATGTTCTATACTAATATCATATTAATAGTACTATCATGGGAAAACAGTACATATCCTTATTCCGATACAATTCCGGGTTAATATTTTATTCCGATAAAAATGCATACCGATAATGTTTTCCATAAATATGGTGCTAAAATTTGAATCAAACATCGAGTTAGATGAATTAAGATTATATAACTTTGTATTTCAATCTATTTTCTAGTTCTATTGATAGTTTGAAATACTAGTGAAAATTATGCTATTATATACTCCCCGTTTTAAAATGTAGGTCGTTTGGCTTTTCTGGGTCTGTAGATTTTGCTACGCAAAGCTAAAAGCCAAAACGACCTACATTTTGAAACGAAGATAGTATCTTTTATACTCCAACAATTATAAATTTTGGACCATATCGGGTGGTTTCAGTTTCACTTACATTTGGTTCAAGGTCAGAGTGAGAACGAGACCATCACATGAGAAAATATTCTCGACACACGAGATGGTTGGAGTGAGGGGTACATGCATGCTGTGGTCAGCGCGAGGGAAGCAATGAATAGAAAGACGGCTGTGTTTAGGTTATGAAAAAGGGTGGAACCGAAAATTATTATTTCTATACTATTTCTATGTGTGGGGGATATAGTACCTGGGTACCTCACGAGCAAGCCTGGCAGCCCACCAAAAGGGGGCGGCCCAGCCCATCGTTCTGGACCTGAGGACGTGCGGGACAAGTCGGCGCACGTAGGAAGGATCTGGAAAGAGAAGTCCTAGTTGGAATAGGAATTATTGTAAAAAAGGAAAGGATTCTTAGAGATAGGATTGGATACAAACCGACTTGTAACCCTGCCCCCCGATATATAAGGCGGGCAGGGACCCCCTCCAAAAGAACTGGACACAACGACACCACAGCCGAACACATCTCAACTCACAATTTACGCAATACAACACCCCAAAACAGGACGTAGGGTATTACGTCGAGTCGACGGCCCGAACCTGTATAAACCCTTGTGTCTGTCCATCCTAACCATCTTGCTTCCGATCTTTGCGATCTTCCCTGCATTACAAATCACTTCCGTGGGCTACCCCGTGGAAGACTGCCGGAGATAATATCACCGACAGTGGCGCGCCAGGTAGGGGATATCGCCGAGATCAATCTGGTAAGCTCGATGGATCGCGTCAAGATCTTGGACAGCTGCAACCTCCCGGACGTCGACGAAGTCGAGATCCAGTTCGGGGACGTCATCATCGCCGCTTTGGATACCCAAGCGGCAGGAGCTACGGTCGCCACAGAGGTCTCCTCTCTGGCGCCGACTTCAGCCATCACGGCCCAATCCGGTCCGATCGCATCTGATCGTGCCGGATCTACCCCGCTGAGTCCATCGCAGAACGCGAGGCCAGACCAGTCGGGAACAGATCTACAATCACTCGGTTCCGATCCGACTCCTGAGAGTCGCGTCGCCGAATCATCGCAGAGCGTAAACGCTCAACCAACACGCGTCCAGAGCCTTGAGGTCATTACTGTTCAGACCCCTGGCTTTTGCGCGCTTGCTCGGAAACAAAAGGAGAAGGACGTCGTCCAGTCGGATGATTACTTCTCTGGGAGCGACTCCTACGGATTAGATCTACTGGGACCCTCAATCCTGGACGATCTGCCGGAAGGATACACAGTGTCCGATGCCTCTACAGAGCCGGAACTACTAGGATCACTCGGAGAATTGACTCCGAGTAGTTTGGAGCGGTATACGCCCACATCCGACTTCTCCGACTCCGAGGAAGATTACCTCGCGCAAGAGGGAGTCGGATCATATTGCTACATGGTGGCGCCGGTAACGCCAACCAACCCTGTATCAGAAGATGAGGTCACTCCTGCTGAGGAGACGACTGAAGCCAGGAGCCAGCGTCGAGGACGCAATGCCAGTCGGGCGACTCGTAGAGCCGCACGACCGCACGGAGCTGCCGCGTCAGGATCTGGCACTGCTCGACTCCAAGAGCCTCGCTCGGAAGATCATCGTCGCCAACGGGATCAACACGAGCGGAGGAGCACCCGGAACTTGATGCGCGACGGCATGTTCGAGTTCAACGGACACGAGGTCTACGAGACACCGGTCCAGAACCTCGTTACTATCAACGAGGAAATCAATCGGCTGCCACCTAACACTCCGGGCCTGGAAAAGGTAAGGGCTCTCGTGCAGGCCGCCTCCGTCCAGGTTCACCAGATGCAAGGCAGAACGACCACGGACGCTCCTGAACCCGGTTCATCTCGACACCGGGCCGGCGGCGGATCGGGTCGTGACGAAGACCTCCGCACCACGATCAACAGAGATCGAAATGCGAGGAACATCATCACCAACAGCACCGAAGAGCGCCACCGTGAGGAAATCCGACGGCGCGAAGAGTACGATCGGGATCATGGAAATCCCCGTCGTAACCCCAACAGGAGTGGCTACTCGACAGAGTCAGACTACTCTGACCTCTCCGGTAGCCCGAGGCGCGGCAACAATGGCGGTCGGCGACGAGTGCTTCCACCACCCAGGCGACCGACTCCACCAAGAGATCGAACTCCACCGCACAGCAGAACCTACCGACAGGACCGAACTCCACCCAGGACTTGGAACTATCGGAGGACCCGTTCCCCGCCCAGGGACCGGGATCGCAGGAGGGACAGCACACCCCCAAGAGCGGCTGACGGAACGGGACCGAGCGATTCCCGCCCTAGAGGTCGGATCGGCGGATTCCAGTCGTTCACCGAGCGCTTGAGAAGCGTGACGTGGCGCAGAGGCTTCAAGCTGTCGGATATCGACAAGTACGACGGGAAATCTGACCCATCTCAATGGCTTCAGATCTACTACACCGCCGTACAAGCGGCCGGCGGCGACGAGGACGTGATGGCAAACTATCTTCCCATCATGCTCACCAAGGACTGCCGCAACTGGCTGGCAGGACTCCCGCAGGACGCCATTGACAACTGGGAGCAGCTTACCGAACTCTTCATCGGTAACTATCTCGGTACCTGGGAAAGGCCCGGGAGCAAGCGGCTCCTCGGTCAGATCAGGCAGCGCAAGAACGAGACCCTGCACGACTTCGTGCGCAGGTTCTCAGAAAAGCGCAACTCCATCACGGACGTCACGGATCAGGAGGTGATGTCAGCTTTCCAGCGCGGCATCTCCGACGGGAGACTGATCCATAAGTGGACTCGGAAGCCACCCGCGACTGTCAACGACATGTTCCGGGTCGCTAGCACGTGGGCGGACGCCGAGATCGCGGAAAGAGAACAGCTCAGCGAGATCAGAAGTCGCTGGGAAGAAGAGAACAAGACGACTCGCAAACGCGACCGCCGCGAATACGAAGAACGACACGACGACCATCGTCGCAGTGACAATCACCCCCGCAAGAAGAAGAGCGAGGGTGATATGGTCGCTACTCTGGACCGGCCTAGAGGTCGGATAACTCCAGAAGATTTCCAGCGCATGCTCGATGAGCAATGAGGCCGACCGAGTGGTCCGTATGATCTACGGAGGACCGGAAGGTTTCGAGACGAAGCGCCAGCAGAAGCTCACCAACCGACGACTCGGTTAAGTTACGTATTAATCTCTTATTTCTTTAAGATGTTTTTTAATAATCCTCGCCGAGTGGTTTCTATGGATAATCATCCCCAGTTTCGACTCGGCAGATTCATAAATGTCATATGAGTTGTCAACAAAGTTGATTTCATCTTCTATCTACATTATATCTACTACTCGAATTTCCTCTTTCGCGTCAAGCACATAAAGTATGAGTGGAACAAACTTTAAATCGTGGGGGAAAGTACTCGCCAACTCAAAGCTCTACACGCACGACAAAGACTCTGCGGCATGAGACTAAGACCAACGAGGCTAATCTACTCCGTAACAGGTCAACCACTCAGAAATTAAGGCCAGCGCAGAAAGAAAGGGAGTAGTAGTCAAATAAAAACTAATATACAATAACAAAAGATTAAACATTGTTCAAATACTTCTATTACCAATACTACAGATAATCTACAAAAATTAATTTGCAGGATCGCCACCACCAGAAGGGCCGGCCTCGTCAGTCTCAATGACGACTTGATTGATACATAAGCAGCTCGACCCTGCATATCAAAGTTGGGTTCAGTTCTTCATTGAGATTACACCCAATGGGTGGAATTGAACACACAAACGGCAACAAATCGATTTATTACCTCAGGGCGAGGAAAGAAAGAAGAATGCGGCGGGGATGGCTTATAAAGGAATAAACCGTTCCTCCCGCGCGCGGCGCGGCGCTTGTCTCGGGAACTCAACCGACGCAGGCACGTCCCGTCGCTTTGAATTCAAAGATGTGGTAGGGAGTCGCGATATCTCGCGATATCTCGCCTTCCGTAAAGCGACCGTTAGGGACGCAACGGACTTTGAGGAATAATGGGCCTAAATGGGCTGAAATATAGCACGACCTTTCGGTTCTGTTACGATGATAAATTTGTGGGTTCCTGAGCTAGGGTTCAGGGGCAGAAACCACTCGGTCGTGAGGCTAAAATTAGTCGACGGCCAGACTTGATTTTGCAATTAATATTGCGTCCTCGCAACTGATTTTTACGTAAGGCATGCGATACTATCGCTAAATTGACTCAGAAATCTGGGTCAAATGCTGACAAGTATAAATCTTGTGAGAAGATGGCTTACCATATGGTCAAGCTGAGTCGTGGGACACGACTTGGAGGTCATGCCGAGTTCAAAGAACTTGAGGACAAAATCCTTATAAAGGGGAAATAAAAAAAGCCCATGAAGGAAAAGATTATCTAAAATCCATGTCCAGAGGCATGGGGGCTGAAAAAATCAGTCGGAATTCATGGCTTTCAGAGTCTTGACACGATCATGCTGAGTCGTAACAAGACTCGGGGGCTACACCCAATGGGTGCACCTGGAGGTGCACGCCATTGATGGATCAAGTTCAAAAAGAGATTCATAATATTTATTTTTGACCCTCGACCAGAATATTTTATTCTACTCAAGGCTCGGGGGCTACACCCAATGGGTGCACCTGGAGGTGCACACCATTGAAGATCAAGATACAGATGGATAAAAGTTGAAGACCTTTGGCCAATTTCATACTAAAATTGGCCAAAGCCCGGGGGCTAAGTGTATTCACTTCGCTGTCGCGTCGTGAAAAAGAGCACTCTTTCCCCTCACTATGGCCATAATTGAAGAATTGTTTTCAGGAACGTCTGAGCATGCACTCGGATCTTCCTCGAAACCACTCGGATTTTCTTCGAAACCACTCGGAAGAGGTCCTAGACAACTTGAAATCACTCGGATTATGCATGAAAAGGCGGATCAATTACAGCCAGTGATCGGCCAAGAAGTGCTCGGGGGCTACTGTGGGGGATATAGTACCTGGGTACCTCACGAGCAAGCCTGGCAGCCCACCAAAAGGGGGCGGCCCAGCCCATCGTTCTGGACCTGAGGACGTGCGGGACAAGTCGGCGCACGTAGGAAGGATCTGGAAAGAGAAGTCCTAGTTGGAATAGGAATTATTGTAAAAAAGGAAAGGATTCTTAGAGATAGGATTGGATACAAACCGACTTCCCCCCGATATATAAGGCGGGCAGGGACCCCCTCCAAAAGAACTGGACACAACGACACCACAGCCGAACACATCTCAACTCACAATTTACGCAATACAACACCCCAAAACAGGACGTAGGGTATTACGTCGAGTCGACGGCCCGAACCTGTATAAACCCTTGTGTCTGTCCATCCTAACCATCTTGCTTCCGATCTTTGCGATCTTCCCTGCATTACAAATCACTTCCGTGGGCTACCCCGTGGAAGACTGCCGGAGATAATATCACCGACACTATGAAAACGAACTGACACGGTTCTCTACGGTTCTCTACGTGGATAACTTTTCGTAAAAATGAGATGGTTTTGAGGAATCTAACCACCCCCTCCCCCAACACACCCACACCCACATTTCATCATCTCTTATTTTCTATCACACACACTTCATCCTCTCTTATTTTATATCACACACACGCACACGCGCGCGCACATTTCATCTAATCCTCTCTTATTTCTTTCTCAAATCCATATCTAATTTTCATCTAAAAGTTTGAAATCTTTTCTAACATACAGTAAAATCTGAGGCGAGCCCACTTTGTTTAGGAGAACTCACGTACTACATGTAGAAATTTAAACAAAATGCATCCCAGTAGATTACTTTTGAATTTTTTAATTAATTTTAAGGCATTTAAATAATTTCCATGAAACATGAAAAAACTAATATTCCTAATTTGAGGTACATATACAATAATTAATAAGATTAGTTGCAATACCTACGTTTCTTTCACTACGGGAAAATTTCACATTGGCCTGCGCACGTTAGTGCCGGTCGACCTGGAGCCGGTACTAATGCGTGCATTAGTACCGGCTCTAGGAAACAGTGCCCGCGGAGCCATATTAGTACTGGTCGAGGGCACCAACCGATACTAATGTGTGTCATTTAATTTCGGATGGTGTCTTCGCCCGGTACTAAAGTAGTGCGCCCATTTAGTATCGACTGGAGGCTCTACCCGGTATAAAAACTAGCAATTTAGTATCGAGCAAAACCATGAGCTGGTACTAACCGACACGGGTCAAAAAAAAAATTGTGGTCGGTGGCCTCTCCTATCCTTTATTATCCCCATCTCCCTCGCCTCCCTTCTTATTATCTCTTTCTTCCTTATCTTTGTATCTCGTTCCTTTCTTATATCTTCCTCACCTCTCTCTGTTGTGCGCAGGAGGGCGGCTGCCGGGAGCGGCGGTCCTGCAGGGCGTGGCGGAGGCCTGCACGGCGGGGCGTGGAGGCCTGCACAGGTCTCGGCGCGGGCAGCCCTAGCGTGGGCGCGCGGAGGCCCCAGCGCAGGTGCGCGGATGCCGGCCTGGGCGCGCGGAGGCCCTGATGCGGGCGCGTAGCTGCCTCGACGCGGGTGGCCCCGACCTTGGCACGGCTGGCGATGACCATGGCCGCGAGCGTGCCTCCCCGGCCGCGAACGTGGGGGCCGAAGCCGGCGGGGGAGATGCGCGACGGCGGCCAGAGC
The DNA here is from genome assembly GCA_015476505.1 of Urochloa ruziziensis. Lineage (NCBI taxonomy): Eukaryota > Viridiplantae > Streptophyta > Magnoliopsida > Poales > Poaceae > Urochloa > Urochloa ruziziensis. Next base: position 56,647,502 of record CM027118.1, read on the forward strand.
AAGCCATGGCGACGACGGCCCGAGCATGAGCAGTTTTTTTAGAGTTTGTGAGAAATTTGTTCTTGTGACTTGTGATTCTTGTGACATTGTTATTGTAACTGAAAGATTGTGTGATTGTGAGATGTATTCCTATGATTTTTGTGATGTTGTGATTGTGAAGTTGTGTGATTGTCATTCTTGTGCAATTGTTGATGAGAAAACAAAAAAAAGGAAAAAGGAAAAGGGGACCATGGCTGGTTGGGACGTTAGTGCCGGCTGGAGACATTAGCCGACACTAACATGTGCACGTTAGTACCGGTCCCTGTGTCAGGCACTAACGTGCTGCACGTTGGTGTCGGCAAGTTAGTGCCGGTCACAACGGTCGGTACTAACGTGCCCTGTGACCGGTACTAATGAGGAGTTTTTCAGTAGTGTTTAAAATTTTATCACAAAAGTACACTTTTTATTCCAATTTTGACTTATGAAAATAGGAAATCAGACAATACCAACATCATCCAACCAAACATGATACAGTATACGACCATTCTGTCCCAACAACTAGACATCACCTCGGATCATTCCGTACCGAAATCAGGGACTAATAGGTCTTTCATGCCTTTAAATCAAACACATGCTAAGATAGTGCCGGTTGAAGGGAGAGAGAAAATTGAGAAACAGAGTTTTTTATTGAACCGTGTTAGAAGACTATGACTCGATCCCGAAAGAAAAAGACATGACCTGAATGTCGAAAAATAAAGGGTTCTTTGATTTAGACCATTACAATTTTCTAACTTTTGAAAAATGTTATTACTATTCCCCTATTCTAAGCGCCATTACAATTCTTCCTCTCTTTGAAAGTGCTATGTTATAAGTTTTAGGAGACCTCGGGCCCAGCTGCACTGTACAGGGCACACAAGTATTTTTTTATGGACGATATTGCCCTCAAATACTTTTCTCACTCTACTCACTGATGCATGGGCCCCACTCGTCATCCCTTCCTCTCCCTCCCTTCTTCCTTCGTTCCCATCCCGACGACCAGGCCGCCTTCCTCCTCCGCGGATCTATGGCTGCCGCCATTGACGCGTAGGATCAAGCTTCGCCCCACCATGGTCACGTGGGAGCTCTGGTCAGGCCTCTCCCGACGCCGGCAGCCATGCTCGCGGCCGCTCGTGCCTCGGCGTCGGCGTTGTCCCCCTCTCCTGCCCCGGCCCCTGCCATCGTGGCCGCCGGCGGGCGTGCGTGGCTCCGCGACGAGGCTCGCCCGCCTCCTCATGGCGAAGCAGCGCTCTGAGAAGAAAAGGTATAAATAGCGGCAAGGAACTCAAATTTGGGGGCAATGGAATCGAATTAGGCACGCGTGGGCTCGATTCAAAGTATGAGAGCTCGATTTTGGTGGTCAGCGTCTCAATTTGGTAGCACGTCGAGTTCAATTTTGTGATCTGGAAGAATTGAGAGGAGGAACATGTGGACCAATCTTTTTCTGGAGAGTTGGGCTCTTGAATTCCTGGGCAAAGCAGTGAAGAGGTGAACCACACCCACGGCACGCGCAAGCAGCTGCCTCTACCACTCGCTCATGGTCGCCCCCACCTCCACCGCCGAGTTCCTTAGGGCCTACCCGCTGTCGCCGGCCGCCGCCGCCGCCGCCTGCACATCGTCGACTACGGCATCAGCTACGGCTTCCCGAGGCCGGGCTTGCTGCGCAGCCTCGGTACGAGGCACGACGGCCCACCGGAGGTCAGGAGCCCGGCTTCCACCCCGCGCACCAGAGCCAGGAGACACCCGCCGTTCATGTTCCGCAACATCACGGCCAGGAGGGAGACCGTCTTCCTCGAGGAAGACGAAGGGCAATACGAGGACAATGGCAAATACGGTGCCTGCAAGTGGGACCATATACGGGCGAGACGTAGAATATGGCATGGATGCGAGAAAACCCAAATTGTAACGGTAAATTTCCAATAAAATGAATTGTAATGACATTTTTTAAAAGTTAAAAATTTGCAATGGCCTAGATCCAAAAAACTTAATAATAAAAGACATGTCCTGGAGTGCAAGTGAAACAAAATCCACATGTAGTTCATGGGCCTCACCTAACTTCCTTTTGGCAGCACAAGTAAGCATTTGCGGGCCGAACCAACGCCATCCAGATTCAGCCCAAACACAAGAGTCGCGTCGCTGCCAGCCCGCCAGGCGGCAGCAGGCTCAGCGACAACAAAATAACAGTCGACGCCCGTGGCGGCCCACCAGGCCCTGACTACTTCTATCGCTTGATTTGTTGCCATTCGCCAACGACAAGGCCCGCTCGCTGCACTGCCGAGAGTTCCTGATGCTTCAAAGCAGTTCCTCTCTCTCTCTCTCAAAAAAAAAAGAGGAGCTTCAAAGCAGTCCTGGCCTTCTGGGCTTCAAAACAGTATAAAAAAGGGACGTGGCGGAGAAAAGCCCACGGTCAAAGAAGTCGGAATTCCAAACAAGTTTAATAAAGCGAATGAAAGTTTAAAAGATTTGAAGAGAACCAAAAACAGTTTAAAGCGTTACAAACACGGTGGACGCCTACTTGTTCTGTTATTCAAATGTGAGGGGTATAGAACTAGGGAAAGGCCAACTAGATCGGTTCAAGAACTTTTCTGTTTGAATTCTTATATTTTTCCCTCTGTTTCATCATTCTTACTGCATTTGTCAGAGTGTCTAAATTTTATTATTTGAGCTTGCATTTCAATCAAATTATCATCCTTTTCACTTTTGCCTTTTTAAAGAGGCTTATGTTAATTATTATTGTATTGAAAAGTTAATTAAAGGGCTGCGAAGTGGATATGCTTTTCAGGAGCAAATATCTGAAGCTGAAGAGCAGATCATGCGATTTAGGAAAAACAGGGGACAGATCATGCGATTTAGGAAAAACAGGGGAAATGGACTCCTGTTTGCTTCGGTTGGAAAACTGTTGCTTTTCTCAATTGCTAAGCTAAAGATAAGACGATGGCATGCATGTATAAATTTATCCTTGTAGTTACTCTATTGAACTCTGGAACTGGTCCATGCATGCCATTTGGTTTGTTAAAAAAGAGATGTTTCTTAAAAAAGGCAAAGAAAAGAGCTACATAAATCTATGTAAATGTAAAGTAAAAGAAAGAAGAGGATAGAAGGAAGCAGCATGATTAGTCAAGACGGATACTTGTCAACAATCATTTTGCTGGAGGTGGTTGGAAGCTTTGGAACCAATACCTGTACCATGGGAAAAAAATGGCTAAGTTGGTCCATAATTGCCTGATCAGCTTAAACATCAGTGTTCTAGGATTTGGACAAGTCAGCTGATTAATTTGCCTGATTAGTCGGCTATGTCTCGTAAGCATCATGACCAATGTAACATGAGCTTTGTTGATTAAGGGGGCATATTTTCCTTTTTCTCGTAAGCATCATGACCAATGCATTAGTAAGAAGAATAACACCAAAGACAACACAATCGAAACACACATAAACATATGGATGAACAGTCCTAGCTAATTGCGCTAGAAGAATTCTAGTCATGGTTTACCTGATGCATCTCCACTTCCTAAAGAAATCGCAACAGCTCCCTTCGCTTGACATGAAAGGCGAGTCGATCCCTGATGTACCCTCTTCTGAACTCATCAAAGCATTCACCATTCTAGCCTCTAGGGCAATCACGATCACAGGCAAGCGCACCCATTTGATGCAGGACAAAGTCCTCATACACTACGCACATGCTAAGATTTCAGCTTTTGCAGAGCTATAACAATTGAATACAATACCATTATGATCTCTGGCCAAAATAAAATTCCTGCCTCCGTAGTTCTGTTACTTTTACCCAGCCATTTCTGGGAGCAATCCATGAACTTCTCCTCCTCTCTAGTCCTCTACTCATCCCATGCAGCAAGGTTGCCTTTCTCAGCAGTCAGCAGTAACTTTGAGGTATTTCCCGTGTTTATTGTTCAAATATATTATTTTTATAGACTAATTAGCTGACAGTGTTGCGTCAGTAGCATATTTTTTATGTTAATATCTAAAGTATACATAAAAGGATAAGTAACTCTTTCTTTTCTATTTTTGGGTAAGCAAAACAGAGTTAATTAATTATACTAAATCCATATAAGTACATACAAGAAGCTCTGGTGTGGCTTTGCTGCGCCCTACCTGAGTTGGCCAGGTGTTTGGCTGTTGTGTATAATGTTGCAGTATACAAGTGTATTGTGCACTGGTTATTGTGTATAATGTCCTTTAAAGAAATCAATGCAGCGCGTCAGCCTTTGAAGATTTCAAGTTTTCTGCTAACTGCACAGCTGAAAAAGTGCCTTGATTAAATGCATATAAACAGTTAATATCTGTGTAATATAACACTGTCAGTGTATCACTATAGTTCGTTTAGCTTATTGATCTTACCTGCTTAACAATACCTTGTAAATACTGTATAAATATCAAGGAGCAACTTAGATCAATGGTACTTTAGTAGATTTGTATAGCAGTGGTTAGCTCTTATTAAACATTAGCACGCCAGACAAAAATAAATATATGTATTGCATGCTAGATACAGTATATACTTTTGTTGCCTTGCTCCTTTTTTCTTATTTTTGTACAGATAGGTCTTCTTGCCCCCCTTGCACCTTTTTTGGATTGGTTTTCTAGTAAAGTACTGAGTGGTCAATTTTTAGATGAGCAAATGTATAGTGGCTGTTTCTTTTGTCAGATTCAGTGCTGAGCACCTTACATTTTTCTTCCCCGCCTGTTTTTTTTAAAGGGTGTCGGAGTAGAGAAGAAATCTGTTTTTCCGATCTCTACCGCAAGGCCATAATTGCCGGCACCTTGAACTGTACCAAACATAGAAAAGGTCTGATAAGCAAAGAATATGCAGGTACTATGATACAATTGAAGGTTGATTTAAAGCGAGTTCTTATAATGTCTATATATATTTTTTTAATTATGATACAATTGTATTATAATGATATAATTGCTCATATACACGCATGCACACTTACCCCTATGAATACACGCACACAATGTAACCCTACCCCTATGAACATCTTCAATAGATTGAGGCGACATATCTTGAGATTGATGAAACCACCACAAGTGCCTCGTTGTCGACGGGTATATCCCCTATCATTGGAAAAATAGCAACACTTAATTCTTGAAATAAATATATGATAATGTCTACAAATTTGATAATGGCACAAATACGAAGTTATGAGCTATTGGAAAACTCAATCTAATGCTGAGTGCATCGTTGGATAATTACTAGCTATTAAATTTGAGGGTAAATACACATTGTTTGGTTATTCTTACTAACCAGGTAAGGTGGCATCATTGCTATTTTACCTGTGATATGCAAGTTAGGATTTAGAAATGAATATCTGGGGTTGGCCGGATCACAAAATGTATCGAAATGAAAGTAAGAAATAGCTTAAAGAGTTAAATTGACCATATGTATTCTTGAATGTTGAATTAATATATATTTGTTAGATATCATGAAGCAGATGGGAACTCCACGCGTGTCTTTAGTTTGGATTTGTGAGAATATCCTTGCATGCAAGGCCAAGCACATCTCTACTATTATAGTTCAGAAATCAATGTGTTTGTGGTATCTTAAAATTAGAAGCCATGAAATCAAAACAAATTTAATCCCAAAAGCAATATATGAAATGAAAAGTTAAATTATCTAAGAGACATAATTCCAAAATATACATTTTTTAATGTTGCAAGAGAACTCTCTTGTACTCCATCCGTATCGAAATATTTTGCCATTGACTTTTTTCGTAATGTTTCACCATTCATCCTATTAAAAAAATTATGCAAGTATCATTTAATTTATTTGTGACTTACTTTATCATGAAATGAAATTTGAGTTTGACCTATCTTTTCGTATATTTACAATAATTTTTTGAATAAGACGAATGGTCAAATGTTGCGAAAAAAGTAAATGGCAACAAATATTTCTATACGGAGGGAGGGAGTATCTTACTATAACGCAACTATAATAATATTTGATTATGAATAAGCACTATTTGAAGGATAGAATCAGTTATTAAAAATGTATCCTAGTAATATCTTATGAGTAAATAGCCATGTTAGTTATTATAAAAGATACGCGGTTTACATGTTTCTACGTTAAATTAATTTGCTGTCATACTAAAAAATTAATTTGCAGTCAAAGAGTTGTTATCACAGGAAGAACGCGTCTTGAGCCATGGCTGGCGGGCTGGCGTCGAGCCTCCAGTCAGGCAAGCAAAGCCTGGCGTGCCTGAAGTGGAATGTCAGCCTGCGTCCTCCATCAAGGGCGTGTTTAGATGGGAAGGTGAAAAGTTTTCGAGATGTCACTAAAAAAATTATCATTTAGGAGTAGTAAATATAAACTATTGGTAAAACTAATTACAGATCTAGCCAACAAATCGCGAGACAAATCTAATGACGGTAATTAGAGGGTAATTAATTAACAATTAGCAGACGATTACTGTAGCATTATTGTTGCAAATCTTGGATTAAGTAGGCTCGTTAGATTCGTCTCGCGACATACACTCCATCCATGTAATGAATTATTTTTTTCGTCTATATTTAGTGTTTCATACATGTAAGATTCTCTTTTGAGAAAATTTTCGCTTGACAACTAAACACGGCCCAAAACGCAACAGCTATAGGAGTCAACCGCCTAGAGCCACACCACAACCTTAGCATTGCCTCCACGAGTCCACGTGCGCCGTGTGCATCTTGGCTCATCAGGAAGTGCTGCTTGCCTTGGGCTCTGACGCCGGTGAAGCTTCTTTTGTGCCTTGACGGATGCGAAGGCGATGGGGGGCAAGCAGACAATGAAGGTAGCCGCGGCGAAGCGTCTAGCACTCGCGAAAGACACACACCTGCCTGATTGCTATGGTTTCTCTCGAGCAAGTCAGGATTCCCTGTAACGCGACCGTTGGTTGACTTTACTCCGTTCGTTTGTAGATTGAGTGGCTCTGATCTCGTGCCACAGTATTTGATAGTACAACACCAATGAACAATGCTTTACAAACATTAAAGTCGACAAATATCTCATTTTACTGTTTATTTCTGTGACTTTGCTTACGGCTGCCCGATCAAAATCCGACAATCACAAACACAGGACGGCGTGGCCCAGCGAAGGGCTTTCAAAACTGGCAACAATGACCAACTTTAGATCTATGGAGATAAAACACACAGTCATCTAGTTAACCCGTACTTGTTACGTGTATTATGGTAAACAGGAAGATTTTATCCCGAAGCAATACCAGGCCTTCAAATTTCTCTACCGTCAATCCTCAGTTCCTCACACGCCATTGACTAATCACTCATGTCATGAATAATCAATCAACAATTCAACATCAATCCTCTAACCACACCATCCTAGGCCCCTTGTCAGATGTCATTAGAAAAAGAAGACCCCGCTGAACCATGATGCAGATCCTTGTTTTAATGAAATCGCAATCTAACACCTCCAATTAAAAGAATAAATCCTAGTAGAACATTCATCTGGAGAACATAAACAAAAAAGAACAGTAATACTTCCCCCTTGACTCCTCCCTGCTCCCCGGGTCTACTCCGTACGAGACCAGCAGTAGTATACTACGCTCCAACCTGTCGCTTTCCGTCTTTGCCAATCTTTTTCGCCCGCGATTAAAGCAGGAAAAAGATAGGCAAAGAGGAGAAAAGCGGCCCAGATTAGATTAGCGCCGTGCCGGAAAATCCCCTCCCTCTCTCTCCCCGTTCCCCCGATCCCCCCACCTGAACAGAACTCCTGAAGAAACAGTTGAGCTGGTGTTGTCCGAGCGCGTGGGTTTAGTCAGAGCTCGCCCCGCGGATTTCGCGGGTGGGTCGTTGCTGGGCTGATGCGTGCGTCCATGGCGGCGGCGGCGGCGCTGGTGCTGGTGCTGGTGCTGGCGGCGGGGCTCCCAGGGTGCGCCGCGCAGGGGGAGGAGGTGGTGGTGGCCAGCTACGGGCAGGGCAGGCTGTGGCTCAAGCCCTACGACTGGACCTACCTGCGCGGTGAGACAGTTGGGGTGCTCTGATTCTCTCTCGGTTTGGGCTCTCGCGTTTGCCTGCTGCTATCGCCGTTGCGTCAATTTCGTCCTCTTCCGAGTTTGTTTTTTCAGTGTAGTGATGTTTTTTTAGTATGGGGTTTGGGGGGCGTTTTCGTTTGCTTTCGCGAGAGCGCTCGTGGCGACGGAATTGAATTGAATTATGGGTTTGGGCCCTAGCTGTCGCGAAATTTCACGAAAAACGCCGCAGTCGTTTTGGCAGAATTCGATTTGCCTTTAGCAGCCGTTGCGTTTTGGTACGCTCTGCTTAATTTTTGGCCTTCCAGATTACTGCTTCCCCCAAAAGCGGAAGAGATTTGATTTGGTTGGTGTTCCATTCTGACACTCGCTTGCTAGTACAACAGAGCCCTGTTGATTTGTCTCGTCCGTGGAAATTCTATTTCCCCTGGCCCCTTTTTTTTTTTTGGATCGATCTTAATACTTTACTTCCTGTACTGGCAGTTGAGTTGCCGACGTCGTTTTCCTCTGTCACCATGGACTTCACCACTGACATGGACATTGTAAGTGAAAGATTCCGGCATCCCGACCATTATTAAATTATGATGTAAACTATAAGAGCTTAATTTCGCTGCTGTCAGATTTGTTAAGTGGATATGTTGATACATGCTACTATTAGTAGCTGGGTCATGCTTAGTCTCAAGCACTGGTTATGTTGTAGCTAAAAACAGCTCCCAGATTATGCTTATTAGTTCACCTGCAAGTGTCTTAATGTGGAGGAGAGTAGTTGTGGTGTTTCCCTTTCTTTGGGAGTAGCATATTATGCTACAAAGACCAAATGAACAAGTGAGGTGACCGAATCAAAGATGAGCAAACAGCTTGTATGTTGGCATTTTCCTATCACATTTTATGCAAAGTAAAATTTAGTTGGAAAAAACATAATAGCTCAGTGCCTTGTATATGTAATGGGGTTCAAATGCATAAGGAGCACTGGTTTAAGTTGTGTTTTGATGAATAACAGTGTGAGGAAATTTTCTGTTCTACGAATATATTGGCTTGTTCATGGAAGAACTTCTTGGTGTGGCACCCTCTTTTTGGTTTATATCTGACTACATTGTATCATAGACCGTACAATTGACTAATGTACAGTTTATGGAATGTTTCTTTACATAATGCAGCAGAGGGAGCACTTGAAAGGAATTCCAAGAAGCGAGCTTGCTATTATCTGTCTGATGAATTCCAACCCTCCTATTCCTGATATATCTGATTCTTATCTGGAAAGTTTATGTGAGTGCCACATACATTTCCTAATGCAATGGTCGCTGCCTTTGATGTTTTCATTTTCCATTTGAACCTCTTCTTATACCTGCTTAATTGTATGGCAAATTTGTTCAATATATGTAGTTTGCAACTGTTTTATTTTAAATTGAATGGAGAATTCATACCCCATTAATATTATTCTTAGACTCATCATGATTTGTGTTGCAATATATCTTCACGGTCCTAAGCAGAAATTTATTGCAAACAATGAGTGAGAAAATTAGAAAGACTGTCTCAACTCGTTCAGCCTGAAAGCATTTTGATGTAATATTATAATATTTATGATCAGCACTCTGTGCTATTTCTCATCCAGTCTGATGGCTTTGAACTGTATGGCCATCTACCATCTGTGTTATATCCTACTGGTGTTTAGCAGCATATTTACTGTGAGCTGGTAACTTTTCATCAAGTGAAAGTGCTTTACCTTTCCAGTTGTTTGGTTCAGATAAATAGTATATTTTGTAGAGAAAAGAACATAGTTGATTAGGGGCATCTTCTGTTAGTTTTTTTGTCTTGTTCTTTTTTAAAACCTATTTTTAATACTTAAATAGCTATCTGAATCATTCAACTAATTTTGACAGGAAGGTTCTTTATTGCAGTATCAAACTTTCTCCCAGCTGGACCTTTTGGCAATGGCAATATAATTAATCAGTCAAATCTGGCGCAATGCATACCATTTCAGAAAAACACAACGGTTGTGCTAACAAACGACCAGGTATCCTTATACTGTGATTTTCTTAAAAAAAAATCTTTAGATCAAAGGAAGAATTGTATTCTATCAAAGCTGAGTACATCATCATGTCACATACAACACTCCCTAAAAAGATAAAGTTACATTAAAAACATTATCTTTCTTGTGAGATCTATTGAGCAATATGTGGTACTTTCCTCCTTGTTTCTTACAGAACATTTTGTGGAGTTATGATAGCGATAGTGACATTTGGATGATCATATTTCCAATAATTAGAATTCATTCTGGGGAGTTTATGACACTTCAGTTCCGTTGTTAATCCAGTCATACTGCTTCTGTAATAGTGATGCTGTTGCTTTTCTGAAGTCAAACAGTTTGGGACTAATACTGACATTCTCCAGAATAGTCACCTCTCAGACTTTATAAAATCAATTAGACAACTGAAACTGATTCTTGGCTGATACTTTTTGGACCTAATCATAAATATACATATTAAACTGCTGGACCACCAAGGTTAAAATAACCTGGTTTGTCTAGTCCCAGAAATCAATCATTTGTGATCTTCTGTCTTGTGGGGGAAAAATTGTGATCCTGTTTTACACCAAGTATCTGTAAACATATGAACTTCGGCCTTTACCCTCACTTTACTAGAAATAGTCTTCATACAAGTAAACAAGTTAGTATGGTTGTCTTCTTAAGCAATGTATGCATTGCAAAAAAAAAAAAAAAAAAAATCATTTAAACAAGTCCCATATGCTTGGTAATACAAAATTGAACTGGGATTTTACAATCCTGATGGAAGAAATTTATTACCTTCTGATGCACTGAAACCACCTTAAGAAATTCTATGAACTTCTGAGAAGCCAATCTTTGATTGTTTTCTGTAGATATCTCCAGGGGTATGGTACATTGGGTACTTTCATGGCCTTGGCGCTGCTCGCACACAATCAAAGATGGTATGTTTGGATTGGTACATGTTTAATTTCAAAAAAAGATCGGTACACGTCTATATGGTCTCTACTGCATATTCATCTATTTTTTGCCTTTCACACAAAAATGTTTTAAACAAAATTTGAATTTGTAATGGCTATACTTTTGCAGATTAGCCGAGGAAAATCACGCTTGGTGAGCACTCACATTACTATAAGAGGATGCCCTACTTCAGCATTTTGGGGACCCTACTGCAACCAAACAGTTGAAATGATCGGTTGTTCTCAACCTTCAATAGATAATAACTCAAGGAATCTTCTAGATCTGAACATTGAGAGGAGTAGTTGGCATACTAGAGAGCACAATAGGCGTATTAATATCCCATCACAGCTGAACCATTTAGTAGAAAAGGAAGTTGGGTCTAATGTCACGACCCTTGTTAGAATGGAAAACTCAATCACTTGTTCCATTTCTAATGGCTCATTATGCATCAGGCAAGGCGACATGAAGTTCTACTTCTTGGATGTAGTCAACCTAGCATTGCAGTTTGAAATTACAGCTGCAAACTTTGGAGTTTTAGGGCCATCCTTGATTTGCTACCTGCGGCATAATGCCTTTCCTCAAAGAGATCTGCATGACTATTCAGGTGATATCAGCCATGATCCATTGGTTGTGAAGTCGCCAAATATTGGACGTTGGTATATTGCTATTGAGACTGTCAATAAAACACAGATGAATAATACAGCATCAACGCCTGTTCTAGATACTATGTGTTTCTCATTGAAGTGGCAATTGACTGGATGCTTGAATGGAAAAACTGGAACAAATTGCTCTTGGGAGGCATATGGGCTCCAGGTAATCTGTGTCTATACAATATCAACCGATACAAATGCATGGTATACCTGACTAGCCTGTAGCAGTTTGTAATAATCCAACTGATACTTGTTTGCCCTTATATTTATCTTCCCATAAGATCCAATGAACTGCCATGAACTATGTCTTTGTTGAGTTTCATGCACTAATACTTTTTAGGAAGTTGAGCAACACCGGTGCTCACATCTAGGCTTCCCTAAGCCTGTGATGTGCACTGTAAGTGTAGCTTCAGTTATAGTTTCTTACAATTGTGCTCATGTTTTGAACTTATGACCTTTGGTTCTGCACTGTCTGAAGTTTGATGCTCTGAAAAGTTTGTTTAAACCATAAGTTGTTAAGGGAAGGTGGAGATTATATCCAGTCTCTTACTTAACAGCTATATGTGTGAAATACCTAGACTTGACGTGGTGTTTTCCGTCCATAGGTAGTAAATGAAAGTTTTTTCCCCAAAACAAGATAACTTTTCAGTGTGCCAACATGTGAATAAATCAACCAACTATAAAGAGAAATTTGAGGGGTGGGGTGGAGAGTGAGGTTGAGGATTATATACACTATCATGGATGTTGGACAAACATTCATTTAAGATTGCTTTTGTGCACACTTTGTGAATATATATTTTCTTTCCTTGAAAATACATTTTTGTTAATCAAGTATTGCTTCCTACATGCAGAGGGTTCCCAGGAGAAATCCTTCTATCCCATTTGAGTCGTATTATGTTCCTACTGATGAAAGGGCATCGCTGGAAGATAGCCACTTCTATTTGGAGCAATTTTTAAGCAACTCATCCCATGAGCAGTTTGCATGGACATATTTCTTTTTGGATGTTCCTCAAGGTTCAGCCGGCGCACTTATCCATGTCCAGCTTAAGTCAGATAAAGAATTGAACTATGAGTTGTACTCAAAATATGGTGGCTTACCATCAAATGATAATTGGGATTATTATGCGAGTAGGACAAGCAGCAGTAATGGTTCAGTGTTTTTTTCATTACAGAATTCCACGAATTCAGACATGGATCTATCAATTTTTTATGCTAAAGAGGGAACTTGGTGCTTTGGAGTGAAGCATCCAAGTGATACGACAAATTCTCATACGTACATGTCTGTATCCCTTCAGGGTTGCCATAGAAACTGCAATCAGAAAGGTGTGTGTCATTCCTCGGTTGATGAAAGTGGGCTTTCGTTCTATAGGTGAGTTCGAAAGATTTTCTCTATGATGTGAATGTTATCATATTCCTTGTTCCATGTATTCTTTAATACTTGATTTCCGATTAATATTAGACATAAAGTACATCTTATTGGCAGTGTGATAATATTTTCTTACTTTTCCAGCTTCTGTACCTGTGATCGTGATCATGGTGGTTTTGATTGCAGCGATGAGCTAGTTTCCCCTAATGGTAACAACCTTCACGTCTCGTTTGAAAAACCCCATGGGACAATGTGTATTGAATGCATCTGAAACAGTTTTGGATTTTTTTTTTCTCGAACACGCAAGAGAACTGCGTATCATTATATTGAGAAGAATGAAGTAGTGGGCTTAGAAACCCCTTACACCCCCCCTCCCTCCCCACCCCCACCCCACACGCACACACCCTTTTGTATCAAACGGTGTATCTCTCGCTTAATTGCAAAAAAAAAAAAAAAACTTGACCCAAGACCACTAGAAATGAAACAGTTTTGGATGTTACGAATGAGTTGAACTCTTAATATAAAATTTTTGATAGGTAAAATGTTTAGGATTTGCTACCAACTAGGTGAAGGAGCTAATGTTTTTTTTGTGAAGTTTGATTTGTTAGACTAGCAATCAGAAACAGATTGTAGCTTTACTATTGTCACAACCACCAAACTAGGGGACCATGTGATGGCACACACCCCTTGGAATGGTTGATTAGAGATGTCAGCAGTGCCATCCTTTCTCATAAAGAAAAGACAAATTAAGATAATTTCCAAATCCCTCAGGTCACTGCCGTGTCTCAACCATTGGCCCAACTTTCTGAGATTTATTACTCCCACTGTCGGCCCCCTCCTTCACCTAGTGTCATTCTATTTCAAACCTCGACCTGCTTAACCCCCGTTGTTTACTTGTACGAAAGAATCTCAGTGTAATGCTAGTGAAATGCCTTTATGTAAGGTACAAATTTAAGTTCACACCTGACTTGGAACTTTTATAGTTCCAAACAAGATCCACCAACAGTTTCATAGTTGATGATGAACTATTTTGAGAACTAAACGCAAAACTGAATTTTAAGACTCATTTGTTGGCAAGAAAAAAGGGGCGTACCCAGTGCCGTAGGCTCCCACACTATGCGGGGTCTGGGGGCAGGTTGTTTAGCGCACAACCTTTCCTGCACATAAATGTGCAAAGGCTAGGGCTTGAACCCTGGACCTTCTGATCACAGGCGGTGAAGCTCTACCACTGCAACCAAAGGACGCCCTTTTGTTGGCAAGTAATTGTTTAAATTATTACTGTGATTCTGTGATGCAGAAGTGCGTTTATAATGAGCCAATCTGTGACATCACTTTCTTAGAGGATGGAAAATGAAAGAAATGAACCTATATGTACGAAATTTTGTCAAATGTAACTGGAATCTCGTGTCCAACTTTGTTTATTTAGGTTGCAGATATTTTCAAGAGAACATTAGTTCCTTCTTTGAGCAATAGAAATATTACTTCTCGACCAGTTGCAATGCATGCTCTTGCATCCATGTAGCAAAATTATGCTCTAACATGGAAACATCTATGTAGGGCACATCTGGCAGTCTGTCTTTCTAATCGCCTCAAATGCTGCAGCTATTTTACCTGCCTTCTGGGCCCTCCGGCAAAAGGTATGTTTTTCATGTGCTGTGTGAACTGATCTGTTTAACTTTTAGTTACCAGCAGCATTTACTCTTAATCGACCTGCACTGAACGATGGTTCAAGTATGTTCGTAACCATAAATTTAAAAACCGTATATTTAGGACTCCAAGTTTGTAGTAGTTGGTCCACTGTAGCAAAAGCATTTTTTTTTTCTGACATGGTTTTGATGCGGGCACAATGGGTTGAGTGGATGTCCTCTCCCTGGTGCGATGTGGAAGGCTTGCCAGCAAGGCAAAACTACTTTTGCACTTCATTCAGTTATACATGTTTGAGTAGATAAATATACTTAGCTTTCAAACCTTTGTACCTGTTGGAATCACCTGTGTAGATTGCTAAATCCATTTTAGCCTTGGTTTCTTAAATTGCTTACATAAAGTAAGTAGTGTTTCTAGTTGGCAGTGAAATTCCTAGGATGTGTCAGTGCCAGATGTAAAGGAACGCTGTCTTGCACTCGTCAGCTAGCTTTCTTTAGTTCTTCAAATGTCTTCTATGGACAAATGACAGAAGATGTACCCCACATACGAAAAATTATTTGTTATAGAATGTACGAGGTTTGTTGATCAGATGCTTACCCTTTTTTTTTCTTGCAACAAGGCATTTGCAGAATGGATTCTTTACACATCTAGTGGGATTTCCAGTGCACTGTACCATTCATGTGATGTGGGCACCTGGTGCATTCTATCTTTTCGTGTATTACAGGTAAGCTACAATTGCATTGAGGCCTCGGCCGGTATATATGAGAGTACAAGACTTGGGGGGCAAGACTCCCCCGGATACATATGGTAGTCTACGATAGGGTATATCTACAACTACCAAATATACTCTAACACTCCCCCGCAGTCACAGCGGGAGCACCACAGACGGTGAGACTGGAGAAGAAGCCGAAGGCACGAGCCGACGGACTTACAGCCCCCCGCAGTCATAACGTCGGTGCGGTGCGGATGCTGCGACTGGAGAGAACCGGCGAGTATCTCATGCGGATGGTAGCCCTTTGTGCCGATGTCGAGGTAGCCGAGCTGGAGGGTGAGGAGCCATGGTCGAAGATGCGGTGCGTAGGATAGCCGTGGTCGACGTAGAGCTGTCGAGGTTGCCGAAGACGAGGAAGCCGCACATGAAGCCGCTGGCGCACGAGGAGGCGCCATGATGGTGGCGTAACGGAGAGGACGCCAAAGACGAAGATGGCGACGCGTCGAGGCAGTCGTAGAGGGAGCGATGCCGAAGTCGATGCAGTCAGGCCATCAGGCGAGGCATGCCCGGGTTTGCCAGGCCCGGGAACGCGTCGGGGACGATGGGCACGCACCGGTGTTGCCAATACCGGACGTGCAAGGGAGGGTGCGCAACCAGACGCCGTCGCCGGAGGGGACCAGCAGAGAAGGCCTCCAAAGCGGTCGCAGGTGCTGAAGACGGCGAGGTAGAAGATGCCGACACCTGCAGTTGCTTGGAGCAGAGGTGATGGCGACACTGGCGATGGTTGTGCTGGACGAAGCGAGGAGGAGATCCCGGATTTTCCAGCGCAAGGCCGGATGACCCAGGCGACGCGGCAGTGGTGCTCGAGGGAGACGACGAAGAACTCGAACGGCTTGATGAAGACCATGCGCGAAGGGCGCAGCGATGCGTAGTCGACGACGAGGTCGTGGACATGGTCGGCGGCGGTGAGGAAGCAACGGCGGAGAAGACCACGAGTGACGCCACTGCTGCCCGAAGAGGCGAAGCAGCGGCAGCCCGCCGTACTCGGTGAAGGAGCGCCCACGACGAGGACGGACGTCACGGGAGCCGGGTGGATCACACACGTCGGCTGATCAGACCGAGCATGAGCGAGGCGAGACGACGGTGGACGAAGTCGGTGAAGGCGTCCCGATCGGTGGTGGCGAAGACGAGCCGGCGAAGGTCGACGTGCGGAAGAAGCGGCGATGTAGGCGGCGGCGCAAACAAGCGCCCCCGGGTGCCGGCCATCTCGCCATGCCGCACGGTCGTAGAGGAAGAAGAGGCCGGAGTCGATGCCGATGTCGAGGTCGTGGCGCTGGTCGACGGGCGGTGGGCGACGCAATCCCGAATCAGTGATCGGGCAAAAGAAAAACTGCAGCAGCTTCACGTGTAGTACCTCGGGTGCACGTAGCAGAAAGCCTTCTCATCCTCTATCTTTTCCTCTGCACACCACGGTCAACGACCACAGCGTGACTGCGTGAGACAGAAAAGGAAAAAAAAACAGAGGCAGGCAGTCCGGCGGGGAGGTGGAGTGGATGGTGGATCCCGCAGGTGGTGTTGTCCTCCAGGTCTGGATCGATCCTGCCGCACGACGGAGGAATCCCGCCTGGGAGGATCCCGCGGGGCAGCAGGGGTCTCGCCGGGGCAGAGACGCCCGTCCGGACTGGCGGAGGCGGATTCCGCAGGGGCACACACTTTTTGAA
This sequence comes from Urochloa ruziziensis, assembly GCA_015476505.1. Classification (NCBI taxonomy): domain Eukaryota; kingdom Viridiplantae; phylum Streptophyta; class Magnoliopsida; order Poales; family Poaceae; genus Urochloa; species Urochloa ruziziensis. The sequence goes on from CM027118.1 coordinate 56,664,542, forward strand.
TTCTAGTGTAAAGATTGTTCGGCATGGTCAGGTATTCATCACTACTGTTCATGTCTATCCAAAACAAGGTAGACCAAAAACATTTGTTTTACATGTTGATTGTATCAAATTCCTGTTTACTTGAAAGTTATGCATAATTCTTCTGATACACTCCTGTCCATTATACTGTATCTGAATCCAGTTTTTGGACTTCTGGCTTTCCTTCATGGCTGTTGTGGGTACGTTCATATGTATGGCCACAATTGACGAAGCTTCAAAGAGAGCAATGCATACAGCTGTTTTTATCCTCACAGCTCTTTTAGCTGCAACTGGTGCAACAAGGTATGCAAATCACTGGTTACATTTTTTCCAAAACACTAAGCGAACATAGGGTGTCTGATTGAATTAGCATCTCAGATCTGCAAACATTGGAATTGTCATTGCGATTGGTTCTCTTGGCCTGCTTATGGGATGGCTATTGGAGTTCTCTACAGCAAGAAGATTCATATGCTGGCCCTGGCAAATCAATCTTAACATGCCTCAAAGGTAATGTGCTTGCATTGATCACATGGTGTTACGAAATATCCCTGCTCTGTGTATTGTATCTTAGTTTAAACTTTAAAGAAAGCTTCCAGACATGCTAGTATTTTTGTTTGGAACTTATTCTAGCACCTTTGTGCTTAAACTTATGGTGATCGTGTACTAACAACTCACAATCTCCAGCATTTTATTTGGCAAGCTGACTCAGTTTTCATCTTGTCTGTAGTTGGCCAAGCTTTGGGACTTTGCTCCGGAATACTCTGGAGGTGTTGAACAAACGCTTCCGTTGGATATTTCTACTTTTGGGTTTCATTACATTATCATTTGCGGCTACGAGCTGGAAGCTGGAATCGAATGGCAACTACTGGATTTGGCACAGGTGCGGAATCATCACCTTCCCTCGTTAAACATAACTTCAACTTGGAAAGCTTGCGGTGATTTTGCCTATTTTAGAGGATTTGCTGAGCATTTTTTTCATTAAGAAGAAACCAGGTTAAGTTTGGCAGCGTTTGGGGATGTTGTTACATAGAAGAAATAAAAGATTTGACTAACTAACATGAGGTGACCAGAGATTTGCAGGCCTTGAAATCTTGCTGTAGCCCAAAGTCTGCCTTCATTCACATCCTTTGCGCCAGTGCGACTGGTTGTAGACTGCTCGCGTGTTTAGATCCAGGAAGAGGAGGAGGAGGGGGGGGGGGGGGGGGGGGGGGGAGTACGGAAAAAATACTGTTTCTATGGAAGCGTGTATAGAGATAGAAATGAACTGAAACGGTTCTCTAGTTGAAGACTGCTGTTACCAGGCAACTGGCACGACCGTGATGCAGAAACCTTTTATGAACGTCTTTTGCACTTGTTTACTTGCCCAAAGTCACCAGTCGGTATTGGGCACAAATGCTGCAGTCAAATGTGGCATAGAATCCTAAATCACATCTCTCGACCATGTACACAGCTGAGCATAAGGTGGTTGATGGTTTCTGGCACCAGTGCACAGAGGACGGAGTCGTCACTATCCCGTGACCTGTGATGAATTAGCCTGGCCGAGAGCAAATGCACGGCTTTAGCAGGGCCCCTGCTCGGGTCCCTAGAGTAGGAGGGCCCTACTTTTCCCCTCAGCCCCCACAAGTGCCCAAGGAGGTCCCTACTTTTCTAGTACCGCCGTTTTCCTCTCCCCGGTTTGTGTGCTTGTCCGGACGCCACCACTCCCACGGGCCCTGTTGATTCCCCATCCTTGCACAACCTCCTTGTGGCCAAAGCTTGATGCGCTGCCGACGAATTGGACGCCACCACTCCCACGGGCTCGACTTCAGGAGGGCTAGTGCTGCCTTGTCCAATGTTGGCTCCTCCCTCGCTTGCGCCCTCCTGCAGTCGAGCCCGCCCCGACTAGCGGTAGATCAAGATCGAGCATCACCTGCCTTGGATTCATCATCCACGAACACAGATCGAGCGTTGCTGGCCCGATTGAGCGCCACCTTCCATTGATTCGCCATCCTTGAACAATGCTCGAACGCAAATCGGGCATTGCCAGCAAGAACACCGTCCCCGAACATAGATCGACCGTTGTAGGCCCGATTGAGCGCCGCCTGACATTGATTCGCCATTCCCGAACAATGCTCGAATGCAGATCGAGCATTGACGGCCCGTGTTCGTGTTGTCGCCGTCTTTGGCCTCGTCCTGTTGTTGCCGCCCCGTGTTGGAGCTCCCAGTGGTACATAGGAGGAGATGGGAAAAGTGTCAGGGTGGATAACGAGCGGGCCGAGCTCGGCTCGGCTCAATTCAGCTCGTTAACGAGCCAGCTCGGCTCGGCTCGTTAACGAAGCGAGCAGAAAAGCTAGCTCGGATCGGCTCGATCCAGCTCGCGAGCCGCGGAGCCGTTGTTGCAGCTTGCAGAGGTGGGGAGCTTCCTGCCACCGCTTGCTGCCGTATCTCTCGCGCTCCGCGGGCACCACTCCGTTGGCAACAATATCTCCTTGCTCTCCCTCTTCATGGCTCCCTTCTTTCCACTATCAATCACAAGCATATGGAGAACTCATTGATCGAGAAAATGAAAATATGGATACTGCAATGGAGAACTCACGGGAACTTCGAGAGCTCAATTTCACACCACAAGCATAACTTAAATTAGTCACCAGCGTCCAAATCTCGTCCGGGCCTTTGCATGGCCATGGTAGGGCCGTCGCTTCCAAAGAACAGCGCATCTCTGGCCGCTCGTTGCCAAGGCGCGCTTGGCCGAGGGGTGCATGCGAAGCCAACTTGTCGTGGATGGGACCGGCTCCGATGCAGCTAACTGCTTTGCGGCGGCACGATTGTGCAAGACGAGGGACGGAGTTGTGGGAGATGGGGATATGCGGCGGTGACTGGAGAATGGAGACGGCCGCTGGATTGGAAAGGAGTCCGTGCGAGAAAGGATAAGTCGAGGAGTGGCTGGAGGCGGAGGTTAGAGCAGGATATTGTGCTGCTTGGCTGTCTGCGTACCATGGTGTGCCTCAACTCGTGTGGCTCGCGAGCAGCTCGAGCCAACTTGTTAAAACTAACGAGCAGAAAGTTTGGCTCAGCTCGTTAGAAAATGTAACGAGCCGAGCCGAGCTGGTCACGAGTCGAGCGAGCTAACGAGTCACGAGTATTTTGTCCAGCTCTAGGCAAGGGGTAGCACGTCACACCGGAGGAGACAAGCTCCCACGCGCGAGGGAGGGCGGGGACTCGAGGAGCAGTGTGGGCGGCGGAGCGGTGGAAGAGAAGAGACATGAAGGATGTGATGTGATGTGATGGGGTAGGGAAATAAAAGAAGAAAATAAGTGTAAAAACCACGAGACACGAGTGGGTCCTACTTCTCATAATGGAAGTAGGGGCTGAAAAGGAGTGTCGCTACAGTTGGACCGTAAAAAACAAGGTCCAAAAAGTAGGAGACCCTACTCAACAAGTAGGGGCCTGATTTAGGGGCTATTACTGGAGTTGCTCTTATGTTATGGGCCCAACAATGGCTAACGAGTTCCGACCATATGCAAACCTCGGTAGGAGGATATATAGGGGGTGTTTAGTTTCACCCGAAATCCAAAAAGTTTCCACCTAGAGAACCGTGTCAGTTCATTTCTTCTCTTTGTGCACGCAACCCAATCCAATTTTTTTTTTTTACCTTTTTCGTGAACTAAACACCCCATTGGCGCGTGGTTAGGTCGACCTGTGGGAGGTCAAGCAGCTCCTGTGTACTCAAGCCAGCGAGTGGCCCAGGATGGCATTGAAGAACTCAAGTGCCGGCTCTACCATGATCATTATATTTGTTTTTCGTAGTTTGTTTCTCTGCTTTGTTTTCTATATTAGCATTATTTTTTTCACCTACTAAATAACATGATTTTTCCTCTCTTGCAGCATGTGGCACATTACTATCTATACGTCTTCATTTTTCTTCCTGTGCTCAATGCGCGTGAACACAAGGAATCGCAGTCCAGAGTCAAACTATGAGCTAACGAGGCAAGACTCCTTGCCAAGATCAGAGCCAAGGGAAACCTAGCTAAGGCACGAGGTTGATCACAGTGCGGTGTTTTCTCCACGTTCCTTCTTCTGGCAGCTAGTATTTGGATGTTTATGTACAATGGTTTCGCGCAAGAATTGGCTAACTTGTTCCTCGAAAAAGAATTGGCTAACTTGGATTTTGGCTGGATTCGTTTTGGCAGAGTTGGGTTACGGCAGATTCGTATGACAGTATGCAGGCCTGTTTGTGTAGGTACATGGTGGCTTCTTGCAGGCTGGGGCGTAATAACAACAATAGTAGAAGAGGGATTTGGGAATTATGGTATTCACGGTCAGCTGCATCACATGAGAATTGTAAATAGCGTGGTGCAGGTAAAACATGTTTTTGTGGAGCGTTCGTTAAGAACATTGGTAGCCATGTAAATGTGTTGTAAGCGTACGTAATTCCAAAACGAAACTTGTCACTTTTGGTAATTTATATAGGCATGTATAGGCAGGAAGAAACGCTAGGTCCATTCCATGCCATAACCGTAAGGCCCCATTGACAGCATTATATCTCTCTCACAACCTAAAAAGAACAAAGTGAGTGTCGTCGCTACGACCGTGTGGTGTCGCGGTCTTTTGCCGTCACGCCGTGGCGTTCTCTCTAAGAAGATTGGTGCTGATAGGTGGGCCACACTGCCCTTCGTCCTCTTTTCGTTTGCCTCACCTCTAGTCACTTTACGCTTTCCCGTCCTTTATGAAGTCATGATCTCTCATCGTCCTCTGTGCCATCCCTGCGGGAAAAAAAAAAAAAAACAGCATACAGGGTTGGCAATTCGCCCACCTCCATGCATCCTCCACATTCATCTGCGCCGCTGTCCACACTCAGCGTCGTAGCCCTCACCCTGCACTTCCCCCTCCGCTAGGATCCAGCTGTGCCGCCTACCACTCTCAACGCTCGGGCATGGCATTGACACCTACATCGATTGCCTGATCGTCAGGGTTGTCCCTTCCTGCTGATCGAAACCGCGCTCGAAGCCCTCGCCCTACTTCCGTATGACCATCGTCGCGTGCTCATGTGCCATCTATGTCGGATGCTCACCAAGAAGCACAAATTATGTCTTGATTTTGGGAAAAAAAATGACGAGGGAGAGGAATTGAAGCATCAAGCTTGAGTTGTTAAATTATGTTATGGACACATGCTGTGTGGGGTTGAGGCATGGAGCTTGCAATTGGAGCAATCAAAAAGGGGCAAAGCAGCGGCGGTGCCCATGGGCGATGGGAGGCACCGCCGTGAGGTGGAACGGTGGCCGGCGGCCTGCACGAGTGCCCCACAATCTCACATGGGCTCCAAACCTGACAAACTCTATGTACAGCTCCATTCATTGACGCCGCCACAATACATCCGCCGTCCTGGTAAGCCGCTATATCGCGTCGCGTCCCTGGAATGGGCCTCCCGTAGGATGCTTGCCCGTCATCGCATGCCATGGCTATGTACACCCCGTATTGGAGCTCCACCACACGCTGCGCTCCGCGCCATCTCGCGTACAACTTCAAACTTTCCATATGATGAATGTGCGGGAGTAGAGGAGCCGAAGCCTGGTGGAAAATGAAAGAGAGCCTGTCAGAGATGGGAGCTAGCGCCTGGAGGAAAAAGAAAGAGGGCTTGCCAGAGATGATGGACAAGCCGACAGCTGATCCTAGGAGTTTTGATAGTTGCTGCCCCTTTCTAACCTCCCGAGGCTGTTTGCGTTGTGCAGTGTTGATGTTGTTGTTGTTTTATGTAATTTCTCAATGTTTTGGCTGATTATAGCCAGAAATATAATCTTGTTTTCTCCTGCTATATTAATGAAACGTCGTGTGCCGTTCATCAAGCTTGTCTCCCATGGCGACAGTGGAGAAGAGTAAAGAGAGTTTGCGGCAGAGAGAGTAGTGACCAATGGACGTGAGGAGTGAGAGAGCTTCAGAGGAGAGATGGGATAGAAAATATGAGCACGCAAGAATGCAAGATAATAGTTTGTAATTATCATTTATCTCACTGTTTTACCATCTACATAAATTTCTGATTCGTTGATCATTGGATGATTTTTTTAAGTACTCTTATAGTGTAATAAATTAGTTTAATGTCTACTTTCAACTTTTCTATACTGTTCCAGTATCCCAAACGCCTATTCCTACAAAATTCCCAGACGAGCCTCGAACAGCTTCCAGGTTTATGTGTTAGATTTTCTGGATCTCGTTCACTATATTTCATTAGTAAAATATGATAAACTTGATGCAACTTAACAGATCATTGTCTGGGAACAGAGTGGACTGGGCTGGATGCATCCCAGCTCAATAAGTTGTCTCAGTTCACTAAAATAAATAACTTTTTTTTTCCTTTTTCTTAGTTTTTTTAAGGATTTTATTTCTTAGTTTCTTGGCTACAAGTAACGGGCTAAAAAGATTCAGCAGAACAAATTGAGTTGTGTTATATAATAACTAGTTTTTAACTATCAAGAATTGGTATGCAAACAAAGCAAACTGATTTTATTCTCTTTTTACTTCACCATCAACAAGTACAAGCTCTCCTATATATATCCATAGATGAGCGTGTGGATTAACAATAGAGTTACAAGTATTGATGCTAGGAGAGTTACAACATTGATGTAAGAGGTGTAGCTTTGATAGTGTTAGGGGTTATGGACATCCACATAAATGAATATTTCATAACAAGTTGATGCTTTGAGCTTAATTATTCAGTGCATTTTATTACGGATTTCTATTTCAAGGCTCTATTTTAACTTATGTGTAAATAAGAAGAGCATAGAGCATTACCCTACCTAATAGATTGGGCCACATGTTGTTCTGGGAACGACCACTATTTTAATGTTTGGCTTAATCCACATTCATTACATTTTCTTGCAGATGGCTGCTTCAAAATGGTCCAATGGTCGCAACCTATTCAAAGACATGACCAACACATCCAACCTGAGTAATGCTGACAAACTATATTCAAATGTACAGTATTGTTTAATACTCTGCAAATATATACATACTTTCTATTTTAGGTGATGCCACGGATAACAGTTTTGGAGGATCATCCACACCCAATGCATTCTGTTAATTGCAAGCTTGTGTAGGTATTCGTGCATACTTGTGATCACCCTTTTTAATTGCAAGCAACTGTAAATATCTATTCCCATAGTTTACTTTTAATATACTTTTATAATTTATTCTTATGGGAACAACTAAAATTAGTCCCATGGAATTTGGTTATTGTAGGAACTTTGCTTTTTGATTAAATGTCAATTTAATGTGGGTGCTTAAGTTCATTTAACGAAGTGTAGTAGTGCTTAAGTTCATTTAACCATAGTAAATGATCGTTTACTATAATATCCATAACATTAATCTAGCTTATATAATCTAGAGGAAAACAAACAGAACGATAGACGAAGCCCATACCCTTGTTTATTTCGTGACTTTCGTCTATGAGCGTCATATATCATCTACTATTACATACAAGTAATAAACAAGTAAATGTGCCAGCTCATGTCACTGTTGCTGGCTTGCGGCATGGTGCTATACAACTCATATGCTAGCACTACACTTTACCAAGAATCAGAGTAATACATGGGCTACATACCCAATCACTACTGCACAATGGTCTAAAAAAACCACAACACATTTTAGGCAATGATAGGATCACGGTATAAACAGTGTTATATCTTCCATGATGCCAATTCTTATTATATTACAATAAATAGAAAACCCACATGTGACAACTCATGTTGCTATTGTCTCTCACACTTTTAACGTTACGCCAACCAAAGCCCACCTTAAAAAATGTTAAGCTAGAATGAGGCCCACATATTATACCACCTACCATCCACATTTTTTCTTCTCCCAGTACTAAAATAAATCTAGAATTTTGAGACATAGATTGAAATTGCTTCCGTCATAAAAAAAACATTAAGACCAAGATTGAAGTATTAGAACTATTCTTCTTAATCTAAAAAAATTCTTTTTCCTACCAACGTCGACATTGAAATGAATAGAGTAGTTATCGTCTGAATCAAAGGGACTGAGGCTCCATCCTCCACACCACCTCCCAAATGATCAAAATATTCCTCTATGGTTCATAACTAGTTCCAAGATTATTTAGTGAGGTGCTGGCAGCAGATCTCAATAGCTCTATATTAGTATATTAATATACATCCTGATGTGTGGGCACTACCTATTAATGGAAACTGATCTAAGAGTACTGAGGTAAAGTTAATTTAACAATACATACCTAACTGTCGGTTGAATTTTAGCTTCAAAATTTGTATAAAAGTAGCCACCAATAGAATCATGAATGTAGCTCTGAAAATTATTAGACCCTCATACTGTCATACACAACTTTTCTACTATGTAGGAATATAATGGATGGGCATTTATTTTTGTATGAAACATTACATGAATTACACAAAAAGTAAAATGATATTATTCTAAAGTTTGATTTTGAGAAGACATGTGATAAAGTTAGGTGGAGTTTTTTACAACAAACTTTGAGAATGAAAGGATTTTCACCCACTTGGTGCAATTGTATTGACACCTTTACTAAAGAGGTAAACATTGGAATCAAGATCAATGACCAAATGGGATCTTATTTTCAGACTAGAAAAAGGCTTAGGCAGAGTGATCCATTGTCTCCAATTCTATTCAGTATCGTTGTGAAAATGTTGGCTATCATTATTTCTAGGGTCAAGGAAGATGGTCAAGTGAAAGGTGTGGTGCCTCATTTGGTAGAAGATGGGCTATGTATGCTACAGTAAGCAGATGACAAATAATTTTTTGGACCATGATATTGATCAAACAAAAAACATGAAGTTGTTAGTTTATGTGTTGAACAATTGTTTAGACTCAAAATAAATTTTCACAAAAATGAATCTTATACTTTGGAGAAGCAAAGGGGTATGAGTCCACATACTCACAAATATTTGGTTACAATTTGGGCTCATACACCTTTCGCTACTTGAACATACCGATGCACTTAAGAGAATTATAGAACAGAGATTGGAAAATTGTAGAAGAAAGGTTTGAGAAAATACTAAGTAGTTGGAAAGGTAAGTTACTTTTAGTCAAAAGGCGATTATTGTTCATAAATTTGGTGCTATCTAGTTTGCAGATGTTCATGCTTTCACTCTTTGAGGTCCCAAGGGGTGTGATGAGGACTAGGCCCGATCTTTCAAGAGGTAGGGTAAATTCGATTTGTGGAGAACTCCACATTGACGATCTGGGCTTCAATCAGACACAATTCAACCCTACAACCGCTACACTATTGCTCCATTGGTTATCAACCAAGCACAACTTGATTGACCTCGCCGAGAAGGTTTTACATGCAAGCGAATCGAGAACACAAGCAAGAAGAGAACGGTAAACACACAATCTAAAATTGCAAATATGAATGAAAGCAAATCACAACTAGGGGTTCAAGTTTTCTTATCTGAAAGTACTAATCACCACAAGCAAAAAGAACAAGAATGGGGTCCTGCATCAATGTAAAAGGACTTGTCGCCACAGTTACAACGATACAATCGCAGTTTCACAACAGAAAACTAGAACTAAACAAAACCCCCGTCTAAATGGCCGTGGGTACTGAGTTCATACCCTAAAGGGGCGTACTAGGGTTGGGGGAAACCAAGAAGGAGGTGCCCACAACTTGGGCTTAAGGCCTGACATGGTACAAGGCCAATCTTGGCTCGCAGCACCTTGACAGATTCTGGGCGTTCGCTTGTTTTGACGATTCCCGTTGACTCAAATAGAATTTTGTTGTGGGACCAGTGCCATTAGAAGAGTTATGAAATTCCCTTTCCATCCATACAACGATCGTCCAAAATGGACTTTAGATGCGGCAGTGGGTGCTGTTCATGGACTCTGAGGTGGACTCGAACTTGATTTGTTTTGGGCCTCCACCTTGGCGTCTCAAACAGGATGAGCCTTGGGCCTCCTCCTTGACTTGGACTCCTTCTCCATGCATATGTGTCATATCCTCACCAAGGTGTCCTCAACAAAATGGAATATTTTAGATCTATATTATTTTTTGCAAAATGATCAACATAAGAAGAAATATAGACCGCAAATAGAATATTTTATGTCAACCAGAAGATCAAGGAGAGGGTTAGGGATTCAAAACCTGGATACCCAAAATAAGTGTTTATTAAGTAAGTGGCTATTCAAATTTTGCAATGAGGATGGAATCTGGCAAGACCTACGGAGTAATAAATATCTTAAAATAAATCTAGGCTAGGTTACAAAGAAAGTAGGAGATTATAGTTTTTGTTAGGCTTATACCTGATCATGGGTCGGGTTGTGTCGGGTTCGGGTCGGGTCATGTCGGGTTGGCGGGTCAAAATCGTTGACCCGCGCCCGACCCGTGACATGGTCGGGTTGTGCCGGGTTCGGGTCGGGTTTCGGGTTTCACGTGTAATTTTTCGGGTCGCGTCGAGTTTTTTTAGTGTTTCGGGTTAAAAAACTGGCCCACGCCCGACCCGTCACGTGCTCCGGTCGAGTCGGGTCGGGTTTTTTTCGGACGGGTCGGGTCGGGTTTATCAGGTCAGGCGGCCCATGATCAGGTATAGTTGGGCTTAATGGATGTAAAGGATCACTTTATAAGCTTAGGCCGATTTGAGTCAAATTAAGGTACACAGATGATGTTTTGAGAAGACATATGGCTGGGCAACCACCATTAAAATTTCACTACCCTAACTTGACAATATTGTTAAAAAAAGCACACCACTATGACTGAAGTGCTCAATATAATACCCCTTAATGTTTTCTTTATGAGAAACATCACTGGGTAATAAATTGGTAGAGTTGCACAATAGTGGCAAGAATTACGAACATTAATATAAAGAGGGTAGAGATATATTTATCCTGTCTTTGCAAAAACGACCAATTTACGGTCAAATCAATGTATAAACATCTCGTCAATACTGGATTGAGAGTCACACAAGAAATTTGACGGACTAAATTGCCACTAAAGATAAAGATTTTTATGTGGTTTTTAAAAAGGGGATCATTTTTACGAGAGATAATCCTGCTAAGAGGAATTGGAATGAAAACAAATACTGTAGTTTTTGTAGTTAGGCAAAAACCATAAACCACCTCTTTTCTTTTATTGTATTCATACTATAGTGTGCTCAATTCAACATCACATCTTCGGCGAAGGGGCTCTTTGGAGGGGGCAAGTGCGCACCTAGCTTGCACGACTAGGGGCATCGGTAGGGACTAGTGGTTGGGTTAGTCATAGTAATAACACCGACTGAAGGAGAGGATCCATGGTGCCACAAACAAGGTGATGCTCCACATCGTCCTTTATGTCGAGGGCCCCTCCCTCAAACTGAGCGGCGCCGGTGCCGATGGCCTACGGGTGACGGAGACACCAGCGACGACCAACAAGACACAACTGGATCGCTGACGGTAGTGTGTAGTATGGTTCAGTCATGGGCGAAGTCTGAGGGGGTAAAAAGAAACCACGGCGCAACAAACGTTGCTGTTTTTCCGAAGGGTACAAATTCTCCCCGTATCTAGGTTGAACTACTAAAAGGTGACACTTCAGTGTTGGGTCATGCATCGCGGTGGCCTTCTCGGTGAGGTTTTGATGACTACATGTCCATGACCTTAGGTCAATAATGACTTGTGTCGTTGCGACGGTTGGCCTTGCATGGCAGTGGATTATCTGATGTTTTAATGGACTAGCTCGGTATTGTAGATTTGCGGTGCGGGAGTTGTGGCGCAGGAGCCCGACCGGCCGAAGTTGTTTGTTTTTTTAGCAAAGCTGAGTTCCATGTGTGCATAAGTGTCTCATTCTAACCTTCCATTGGTTGTCTAGTTATAGCCTCTCAGGGCTATAATCTTATATTGTTTCGCTATATCAATTAAACGCATTCGTCTAGTATTGTTCGTGTAAAAAACATTTCTGGTTCTTATTTCACATCAAACATAAATTAAGATAGCCATTAGTATATGTTATACCGTGAACACAACTATAGTGACTATGCCACCACTATCTTTGTGTGACTTATGCCATTTTTCCACCGTTGCTATAAATCTAAAAAGTAACTATGGTGTATAGGAGTACGCGACAAATCATACCTCCACTAAACATAGTCCGCTTTTGCAAAGGCCAACCGTACAACTATCTAGTTAGACAATAATATATTTTACCGGCTAGGCAACAATACAATAGTATTTACGAAAACAATAATAACTATAGCTATTTATAACCTATTACAAATAGGGCATATCTTTCTAGATATGTTATAACCTATTACAAATAGGGCATATCTTTCTAGATATGTTATAAATACATTCATTGTTACTATAAATTTAAATAAGTATAATAAAATAATAATTTTATATCTTTTGAGATTTTACAACTGTCCATCAATAACATGCTAACTGAAAAGCATCTTACTAAGATCGAGACGATGTATGGCCCCACATGCCCCACCACCTACCTTCATCTTCTTCCCTCCCTCCCTCCCTATATCCCAAACTAGATCTAGGGTTTATATCTATATCAACAAAGAAAAAATACCTAAACCATTTTTGTTTTGTTCAAAGAATTTATATGCTCCAACCCCTCTGCATCAAGCGGAGGTAGGAGAAGCTCAGGAGTAGTTTTCGCCCAAGTCGAAGGGGCTTAAGCAAAATGGCCGGCACTCCTGTCCCACCACCCTCAAATTCCACCGCGCTCGCGTTCAAATCAAACGCCTCCGGACCAAGCACCGGCCACGCGCCGGCCGCGGCCGCTCCCGCCTCGACGGAGGCGGCGGCGGCGCAGGTCCACGTCCCGTCCCACGCGGTGCTCGCCGTCGTCGGCGAGCTCCGCGCCCATGGATTCCTCGCCGGGCTGGAGATCCCGGAGGCCGAGCTCACGGACGCGCGTGCGCCTGCCCAGTTCGTCGGCGTGCTCGCGGCATTCCTTACCGAAGCGGGGCCCGCTGGGGCAACCCCGCCCCTTCCGATTCCGACGCCGGCGCTCGCGAACGGGCGCAAGGTGGAGCTTCTCCGCCTGTTCCTCGCCGTGCGCGCTCACGGCGGGTTCGCCGCCGTCGCGGACTGGGCCACCGTCGCCGAGGCGGTCGGCCTTGACCCTGCTGCCGGCGCGGTCGTCAAGCTGCTGTATGATAAGTATCTCGCCCTCCTTGAGCGTAGCATCAGTAACTACCGCGACTACCACGAGGTGGTCGAGAGCAGCGGCAATGGCGACCGGCGCTTGGGCTCCAAGAAGGACAGGTTCCTGTCGCCGACCGGGGGCCCCACGAGCGCTGGATCTGCGCACCAGAAGCGGAAGAGGGACTCGCTCGTGGGGATGCTCAACTGGGTGCGCCTTGTGGCGAAGAACCCTGGTAAACCGGGGGTCATCGGGAGGAAGAGGAACTCCAGTAGTCACATCTCCACGGCGGTTCTGCTTCGGCGCCAGATGTTTGCAAACATTGACTGCCGCAGTGGGTCGTCGTCTCAGGTAATTCAATGCGTCGCTGTTTTGGTGGAATGTTGCTTTTAGATATACTATGATTCTGTGCTGCTTGTGTTCATTAAAATTGCATCTAGAAGAGTTCCTTTCTGTCTGTTCAGCTGTAGCTTTTGCACGATTGATCTTCCATTCATTACGTCTCACCGGAAATACCGTATAGCACAGTTTGCTTTGTGTTGTGAACTTGTGATTGTAAGTCTGATCTAGTACAGCACTGGGGTGAAACTGCCACACCGCAGCAGCTGTGATAACTGACAAGAGGAAGCACAGCAGGGGCAGGGGTGCACACGGTGGCCGCGGTGCGCACCGTGCGCATCCAATTTTTTTCCTCTAGGAACATCTATTTATTTAGAAAATTGGGTAAGGTTAGATTTGTTACGCGGAAATTTCGGTAAGCTTAAATAGCTATCATATCAAATCCCTAAACTTAATTGTTAAGACACTGCCTATGAAAAGAGGCTTGGCACCTTGAATAGATCTTTATTATGAGGAAGTCCCTCTTTCCTCTCCCTGTCACACCTCCTTTCATTGGGGCATGGTTCTATTGCATCGTGGCTTAGTTGTTATTGGAAATGGCTTTAAGAATGCTATATTAGAGAGCTCTATGTGCTACTCGTTCTTGAACCATAACCTCCCATGAGTGTGGTCTAATACTAGTTTAGCTCTAGCCTATAACAACTGAGCCAATAGCTACTTGTTCCACCATGACTTGTACTACTGAGGGTACTGAATCTTGAAAAACGACCAGCGGAGATCTTGTCCAAGTTGGATTGCGTCGGTCCTCGAGGAGATGAGGACTCAGAGGATATATCCTCGAAGTAGGGGATATATTACTGCAAGATCATCCACATTGTGATAACATTACTGTTTTTTGAGTGAAAACAATAGGGGAAAGCCCGTACTGTAGTAGATAAATATTTATATTAGAAAGAAAGAAAGAGGTAAACAAGGCCAAAGGGGGGCAAGGTCTCTCCAAAAGAGATGAAAAAAAGACAAGCAACAAGAACAGCTAGAAAAGTGATCTTACCCAAGAAGAAAAGGAACTTTCTAACTCAGCTCTCATTCTGTGAAGTTGTGACAACATTATTGCCCCACCCAGCCATCTGCTAGGGTGACCCAACACTTTCTTGGTCTCTGACTTCTCCTGTCATGGCACGACAAGCAGTATGCCATATCAACATTGGTGCAGGTGTGTTGGGTGCCATATCCTTCGTGCAGGATGGGCAGCGGACCAAGAACACAAGGAGGTGCAGATGCAGCAGGTGCAAAGGAGCAGGTGGATTCAAAATGACAATCTCAACGTGAGAATAACGATTTAGAATTTAGTACTTGGCTAATAGGTACTTTAATGAATGTTTTTAGTTGTTGTCTCTCGACCTCATCGTCTCTGCCTACCAGATGATCTGAATGATTGTTGCTCAACTTTACTCGTCTGTCAATACTAAATCTCAATGTTACTTGTTGCATGCTTGATTTCTCATGCCCGTGCTTCATGCCATCTGTTGCCTCCATGTTATCTCCCAACAAAACTAGATTTATTTACCTGCTGATACAACAACAACAGCTAGATTTACCTGCTGATGGCAATTAAACAAAGACAGACTAGATTTACTCTTGAATGCGAAGCCCGTTGAACAGCCAACCGTCCACCACTCCCTCGTGTTTGTTTACAAGAGCAGAACACAAGATATGATCCTAGTTTTGTTTTCCAATGATTGTCTATGCATGCTTGCAAGAGCATATCCATATTTATGCTATGGGGTTATTAATGTTACCGCATGGCCCTTACACATCATTAAAACTTTGCTAACATTCTTAAAACTACTGAATCCAATAGGGTAACAAATAAAAGGGAAGATGCCAAACATCCATGCAGTGTTATTTGTTTAGAATATTCTCTGCATGTCGTCCTAGAATTCATGCATATGGATGCATAGTCGCCTAAGTCCATGTTTGGCTTCATTGAAATAATAGATAAAACTCCAGGTAATACACACCTGTTTATCCATAGTAATTAATACCCAGCAAGATTGCAACTATGATAACGTTGTTAACATTTCAAAGATCATGTACTCCTTAGCGCTAAAAAAATACTTGAAATGTTCCATCATGTCCCTATTGAGTTTTCCACCGTCAATCTTTTTTTATCAGTTTTTTTAGGTTATTGCCAGGTTTTTAATGTATTTAAAGAGACGGACTATTTGGACTGCAAAACCTTTTTCCTGATTTAATTAAAGTCCTATTGTTTATTAGTCAAAATATGGTCTAACAATAGCATCCTGACCTAAAAAAAGAAAGGAATTGCAATAGTTGCACTGCGGTGCTTGCTACAGCCATCATAGCCTACATTGTGTTGTGATGGTGTACATCAGAATTGATATATTAACTTTTTATCGTTTGCTAATGTTTTAAGCATGTTCCTTCAGCTATTTTTTTCTCGAACTACGTAGAAGAGTTGCGCATCATTTCATTAAGGTAGAAGAAGGCAAGAATGCCCAAGTACAAAAACAAAACAAGAACTCACACACAAAAACACACGCACTGTACAGGAACACAAACACAAGACGCTGAAACAATGAAAAGCAAAACACGACCAGAGAACAGATCCTACAAAGAACCTTAATCTCCCAAAAAAAGGTACCGTGACCAGTAGTTCCTGGAACTTTTTTGCTCCAGCACTACACCAAAGGATCCCTTCCTCCCTGACAGCCACAAGAACATTTTGAACATTCGGCCTGTGCTTCTGAAAAACGCAAGAATTGTGATGCTTCCAGATCTCCCACGCTACCAGGGTAATCAAGGAGTTCAGGCCCTTCTTCATGTCTTTGGGCACCGATGTGATTGTTGTCCACCAGCATTTTAAGAAGCGAGCTGTCGTGTTGTCCGACGTCAAGGCAGAGAGACCTAGCTGATGGAAGATCCGAGCCCATACTTGCTGAGCAAAAACACAACCAACCAAAAGGTGATGGATATTCTCCTCAGCCTGGTCGCAGAAGGGACATGCCTCGGGGTGGGGCAAACCTCTCTTCACTAGGCGGTCAGCAGTCCAACACTGATTGTGAAATACCAACCAAATGAAGAATTTGCAGCGAGGAGGTGCCCAACTTTTCCATATTCTTCTCCAGGGCCCAAATTTGATGGTGCCAGTGAAGTAAGCACCATATGCTGACTTACTTGTATAGAGGCCGGATTGTGTAAATTTCCACACAAACTGATCTGGAACTTCCTGCTGCAAGATTAGCCCATCCACCATAGCCCATATCTGTAAATACTCAAAGATAACCGGGACAGTAAGAGCTCTTTTGATGCCATCCACCCATTTTTGATTTTGGAGTGCTTGGGCTACAGTCCGTCTCTTGGCTATGCGCTTGGGGACGGCACCATACAAATTGGGAGCCAACTCAGCCAAGGTGTGGCCATCCAGCCATCGATCTGTCCAAAATAATATTTGCTCACCATTTCCTACAATTATGTCGACTGCAATGTTGAAAAGGGCTCGGGCATTGCGAGGTACTTGAATAGGAAGTCCTGCCCAAAGTCTATTTGGGTCAGTTTTTTCAGCCCACAACCAACAGATCTGCAAAGCCCAGCCAAGCAATTCCAAATTATGGATCCCAAGACCCCCATATTCCAAAGGCCATTTAGATCCCAAGCAGTGAGATTTAGATCTTCATCAGAGCAATGTATGGGGGACACCGAGCTTTTTGATAGGTCGGTCTGGAGTCTAGAGGCATGTCCGAAAATATCCAACAGCTGTTTGATAATCAATATATCCTTCAGCTATAGAGGTTTTCTTCGGTGCTCCATACTACCTTATACTGGTGTTCAAAAAGGACCAGTATAAAAGGATCTGACGGTCCAAATTAGTTGTATACTACTAGACCTTCACCTGTAGTATAAGGTAGTATAGGTCGAGTAGTATAGTAGTATAGGGGTATTATGGGAAAAAATATTTTTAACATGTGATATAATGTGGTATAGATCGAGTAATATAGTGGTATAGGGGTATTATGAGAAAAGTTATTTTTATTTTTATACTCATTTGGTCTGATATATTTATTTCGTTTTACACATATGTTCATTTAGGTTAGGCGCTCCAATAAAAAAATTATATTACAGTCTAATTACAAAATTGCCCATCCCTCCATACTCCATACTACCATAGGGTAGTATGGAGCACCGATGAAGACCTCCAGCTATATTGTTTGACATTGGTAAAAACATGTTTCATCAATCATTACTGTGCTTTGGCAATATACTATTTGAAACATTGGCTTTTTGGAGCATTTTGCAATTGACATGTGCATTTAGGTAACAAATGAAAGACTAAGCATTCAAATTTATCTATGTATGCACCAAACGAATTAAATGAACTTGATATCCTATTCCGGTAGTAGTTTCATCCAGGGAAGCATCATCACTACATTGCATGTGAATTCTGAAGTATTTACAGTGATAGGAAGTTGGTAATTGGACACTAATATACACATTAAAACTGAAGTTGATGGAAATCACCTGTTTACTGTGCATAGTCCAGTTTACTGTGAATCACCTGTTTCCTAAACTGGACTATGCACAGTAAACAGGTGATTTACAGTAAACTATTTATTGTTGGTGGAGTGTGTATTTATGTTTGTTCAACCTTTCCTGCTGTTATTATTTCTAGTAGACAATGGCAATGGTAGATCTGGTTGCTTTGTTCTGTGCGATGCCCCTTAATCTATGCTTCTGATGATTGTAATTGAACACTAAGATGTATACCATGTGCACTTCAGTTGGCCTATAAATAGTTGAATACTTATGCCTTTCTCTGTATGTTTGACCACTTTAAGTTGTGCTTACAAACTACACATGCAATTATCTGAAAACTACTTGTCCTGCGTCCTGCAATAACCTCGTGTATTCTGAAATATCCTTTCTTTGATGTAATGTTGTGACTAGTGTATGGAATTGACAGTTTGTGCTAAAGATCTACTGCAAAATATATTACTCTTTGTTCATGCAGAATGGCCTGGAGGTAGCACGGGAGAATGTATGGGATGATGTGATACCTACGCTTCAGAACATTGACAGGATTTCTGCTGCACCAATTCGTCCCCGTGGCCAAGCAGACATTCCTGAATGGACAGGGAAGCCTTCGTCACCTTATGATGATCCACACGCATTGAAGTTTCTTGGAGAACCTATTTTGCTTCCAAAAACTGGGGAAGATCCTGATGTTAGTTCCATTGGCAAGGGGAGGCAAGATGACTGCAACTGTCAATTCCCAGGTTCCATTGCTTGTGTCAGGTTTCATGTGACAGAGAGAAAAATGGAACTGAAGCGTGAGCTGGGATCAGCTTTTTATGAAATGGGGTTTCATCAGATGGGTGAAGATTTGGCATTAACATGGACAAAGGATGAAGAGAAGAAGTTCACCACCACTATCCGGGGGAACCTGCCTTCATCCAGATCTAAGTACAACTTCTGGGACAAACTGCTTGCAGTCTTCCGTTCTAAAGGCAGAGAAGGCCTTGTGAGCTATTACCACAACGTTTTCCAAGTCCGGAGAAGGGCCTACCAGAATCGCCTCACTCCAAAGTCTCCAGATAGTGATGAAGATTCCATGGAGCCTGGCTTCCTATACCTTCGTCAAGGTGGTGGTCAGAGTAGTAGCTCCAGCTCTGCTGCTTGCAGAACCAGGAAAAGCTCTTAGGCTGTCTGATTCTGATAGACGGTCACTGCCTATCATATGAGGCAGTAGCTCCAAGTCACCTGCTGCTTCCTATGGAACTCAAATCAAGGCTTTTGCGATATACTCACCAAATTGGTGATTGGAGATGCTAGACTTATAGTTTGGGTATCCGGTTGAGACTTGATTAACCTTTTGTGAATGTGACAGTCTGTACCCATTTGTTGGTCTGATCTTAATGCTATGTTGTTGACGAGGAGGTAGTTCTGCTGTTATATGAGTTTCTGAATGCAATAGTTCAGCTTGATATGGTTACAGCGAATAAACTATACAGTGTCACGTGGAAGGCTCGAGGCACAGGATGAGTTTTGAAACTAGATTAAGGTAAGCATTCCTAGTCCTAGCGAATTGTTCCAATTCCCGGTGGTGTTGGCTAGTCATCATATTTTTTCAGCTTAGCCTATACACTCATGTGGTTTAGCATTTGCATATTTGGAAACCTGAGTTCAGGTAACATTAAGCTGCGAAATAACATCTCCATGGTAAAGCTGCATATGTCCGGTTTGTTGCACTGGATTCAGATCTCCCGTGCCCTTGCAACATGTACCTGATGTATGATTCTTTCTCTGACACCCTTCTGTTTTGGCGTAGTCCATACACGGGATGTCGGGATGACCTTGGCCGGCAGGCGGCAGCCCGCGTGTGTGCATCGGTGAACTGATGGGTATCAGCAGGCGCGAGGAAAGCCGGCACCGCCGGCGATCACGCTTGTAAGAGCAAAAATTGAACGTTGGTCAGACTCAGAACGTAGAGTGCAGAAATACCAAGTTCTCGAAACATCAACACACCGGATTTTTAAACATTCGGAGCCAATATATTCGCGCTTGATACATACTTGTAGAGATAGAGACTAGAGGGATACAGAAATGACTGCAGATCAACTAAGGTCCACAACAAGTTCCACAACACGTCATAAGCATCAGGCAGCAGTGGAGGACAGAATCCTGCATCTTCGCCTGTTCCATGGCAGCACCATGTTACAGAAGATGCACCAACTTGGAATGTGAATTTAGCCCTGCAGCTAGATGCAACAAAAACCTAATTAGAAACCACCATTGTTTATGCAGCCATGCAAGGCCATCCAGAATCTCACAAAAGGCCTCACAAAAGGCATTGATTTGAATGGTGGTTTTGACGCAACAGAAGTTCCCAACACTGTTCTTTTCCCCCATGCATGTTGCCATTTGTTCCGGTAATTATGCATTGGTAGAACATATATTGACATAGTGGATTTGCAGTTATGAAAGATTACAAGAGTTAATAATGGCATAGTCCTAACAAATTTACTTGTGCAGACAACAGATCTAGCTTTCTTTATTACTCTCTAGTCAATTTACTTGCCAGTTCTAGCTCTATATGCATGTAGCAAAGAAATATTACTATGCTTACCTTTATTGAACATAATCCAACAAACAGGCAAAAACTACTGCCAAAAAACAATGCATAGGATTATTCAGGGGGGAGAGTTCCCTCCAAAAACTAGAAGGCCATGTTCTTGCCAGAATTACTTGGTGTTAGAGCTGTTTTTTTTTATGGATCAAGTTACATTGATTGGAAGAATGCTGTGTGTTGGGCATGTTGGGCATACTAGCTTCTTTTCTTCAAAGCTAAGTTGACTCAAAATTTTCAATTGATTCTGATGTACTTAAACACAAAGATCAAGCTACTTCGTGTTATGAAAATGACATGGGATAACAGCATTAAGGAAAAAAAAGAAATATTATAGCATCACTAGCCACCACGCTTAACTTCATTAGTTATCTCAAGAAAAGTAATCATCAGAAGTTCACCCACTACTGCCAATTAGCCTATAAAAATATTCCTAGTCGAGCACCTAGGGATAAATTTGTCATCACACAACTAAACTAAGAACACATCTACAAAAGTAAAGCATTGAAATAACTAGATAGAGAACACAAACCATCATCAGATTCCAAGCATATGCATGAGTAGCAACAGCAATAGAGACTGAAGCCCGCTATAGCCAAAGACCTCTTTGGCAGAAATTAGGATTATCTCATAAGCTAATTGTGCAGAAAATTGTTCCCTGTGCACCTAGATATATATTATGTCTAGATGCATAGTAAAGGTACCTACAAAAGGCAAAACGACTAATAATTTGGGACGGAGGGAGTAGTTAATTAAATGTTTATGGAATACAAAAGGCTGGCAAGGATCTTGAAAAAAAAAATTACAACTTCCTATCCTCACATTCTTCTTGGTGACATAGATGGTGGGAATCCAAAATACGGGGTAGAAAAGCTGTACTCGTGGCTACTGACCCTATCAATATTAGAAGTATTAATCTCAAGTGAGAAACAGACAAACTCGTCATACTGTGGCTCATCACTGAATTCTGGCGAATATAATATGAAAACATATCCTTCAGCTGAACCAAACATGTAATAGACACCATGACCAGACAATCGGGTTGTATTCTTCATATGCCATCCATTGGTCCTTCCACTGAGATTTTGCATAAAGATGTAATAATCCACAGATGTACCATTGGCATCACAAATCTGACTACACATCCCAAGGTTGCCTTCGCCTGCCTCCACAATGGCAATATTAGTACTCCGCCTTTCGAGACCAGGTGGGAGATCAATAGTGGAGAACACCAGTGTGTTCATGTCAAGCTTGAGCAACTTGTCTAGAGTTTTTACTTTCCAGTAGCAGCTGCCATACACAAATTGGGGAGTCGCCAACTTGGGTCGTTGTACGGAGAAGCCTAGAGCATCCCACCTAGTAGACGCAGCCACACTCCAGCAGCCAGAGGTCGAAGAGAAGACACATACCGCCAACCTTGCGCTGCTATTTACCGTGCGCAGCACTCTGAATGATGTATCCTCCCAGTCTCCAGAAGGGACAAGTTCGGCATCGGCATCATGGACGTCTCGTTTGTCGGAGTTCACCGGCGTTTCCTCGCCGCCGGCGAACAGAGAACTCACGCGAGAAACTGGAACACGAAGACACAGTGTTTTGTGCTGTCAAAAGCGTCAGCGTTTTCTTGATTGATTTACAGAATAAATAGAAGTTACAACTCTAAACGTGGAAGCTAACAACTCCTACATGCGCGGCATGCCGCTCACCATGACCGTGCCATCCCACGGTCTCACGTCTTTGCCGCGCACTTCCCTGAAGAATAGGACGCGCTCCATGCGAACGTGCGCATGTCAAGCTCAACAAACTTGCCCAGCCGTTGGCTGGCTTATTGACTGAATCAAAACTAAACGAGTGAACAAACTAAGGTGACGTGCAGGGTGTAGTTCAACATTTCTCCCCCTTAAGCCTTGACACGCTCACCTGCAACCTTGACGCCAGTCTTGTCGCGCAGCTCCTGGAAGCGAACGCGCCCTAGCGCCTTGGTCAAGATGTCTGCCAGCTGCTGCTCTGTTGCAACGTAGTTGACAGTGATCTTGCCCAACTCCACACACTCCCGGAGAAAGTGATAGCGAACATCGATATGCTTACTCCGGTCGTGGAACACTGGATTCCTGCTCAAAGCGATGGCAGATTGATTGTCCACCATCAATTCCGGTGCTTCAGACTTTCTCCCAATCATGTCAGTCAGGAGGCGTGCGAGCCAGACAGCCTGACACGCCGCCGTGGCTGCTGCGATGTACTCAGCCTCACACGATGATAGCGCCACCACCTTCTGTTTGGATGACTGCCAAGTAATGGGGTTGCCGGCCAGGAAGAAGACGGACCCACTGGTGCTCTTTCTTGTGTCGATGTCGCCGGCGTGATCTGCGTCACTGTAACCAGCTAGCTTCAGCTGCTCCCCTTCATGCCTGGTGTAGGACAGCCCGTGGTCAAGTGTGCCAGCAACATACCTCAGCACCCGCTTCACTGCAGCAATGTGATCCTCACGTGGTTCCGCCATGAACCGGCTCAAGTACCCAACTGAGAAGGCGAGATCAGGTCGGGTGTGTAGCAGATACCATAGAGCACCAATGACACTTCGATACTCCGTGGCGTTCACTGGTGTTGCGTCGCTCTGCTTGCTCAGTTTGAGGCGACTCTCCATGGGCGCCAGGCTGGGGTTGCACCGGCTCATGCCACAGCGCTCGAGCAGCTTCTTGGCATAGGCTGACTGACGCAGGGTAATACCACCAGACCCCTGAGTGACTTCAATGCCCAGATAATACGAGAGCAATCCCAGATCGCTCATCTGGAACTTTTGCTTCATCTCATCCTTGAAGACTTTGATGATGTGTGCACTGGTGCCGGTGATTATCAGATCGTCAACATAGACTCCAACCACCAGCCGCCCTTCTTCTCTGCTCCGAGTGTAGACGCCATGTTCACTGCTGCTCCTCTGGAAACCAAGTGACGCCAAGGTGGCATCAAGCTTGGCATTCCAGGCCCTTGGTGCCTGACGTAGTCCGTACAGCGCCTTGTGTAAGCGCAGCACCTTCTGCTCTCTTCCGCTGACAACGAATCCAGGTGGCTGAGCAACATACACTTCCTCCAGAAGATCACCGTTCAGAAATGCGCTTTTTACGTCCATGTGATGGACCTCCCACCTTTCGTGAGCAGCTATTGCCAACATCATGCGCACTGATTCCAGCCGAGCCACAGGCGCGAAGACTTCGTCGAAATCAACACCGGCCTTCTGGACATAACCCTTTGCCACCAGCCTTGCTTTGTGGCGCACGACATCACCATTTTCATCTCGCTTCACCTTAAAGACCCATTTGAGCCCGATTGCTCGGTGCCCAGCAGGGAGTGACACCAGCTCCCAGGTCTTGTTATCCTCAATTGACTTCATCTCTGTGCGCATTGCCTCCCGCCAGCACGCTTCTTGTTCAGCATCGGCGAACGTGGCGGGCTCGTCGGCCGTGGTGAAGTGCAGCTCCGTGTCGAACACCCTGCGTGCAAGACCTGGTGGAGAGGAGGGCCCGATGATGTCGTCGATGTCGCGCAGCTTGAGTGGGGCGTCGTCGTGGTCGGCATCGAGGGCGTCATCATCCAGCTCTTCTGAAGGTGGAACTGGGAAGTCATGAGGCGTTGGTGGAGCTGTTGGTGAGGGCGCCGCTGCAGGTTCTGGTACGTGGCCGGGCTCCATGTACTGCTCGATGAAGAACGGCTCGTCGTCAGTGGCTGTCGCGCCCTCGTCGCTCTCCCACTGCCACTCCGCCGCCTCGTCAAAGACGACGTCGCGGGAGACAATGACGCGCTTGGTGGCGGGGTCGTAGCACCTGTACGCCTTGGAGCCGGGCTCGTACCCGACGAGGATCGTCTTGCAGCTGCGGTCGTCCAGCTTCTTTAGATTTGGCTGCGTGTTCTTAGCGAACGCGACGCAGCCAAACGTGCGGAAGTAGTGCACGGCCGGGGATTCGCCATGCCACGCCTCATAAGGCGTCTTGCCGTCGAGCGCCCGCGTCGTGGATCGGTTCAGGATGTGGACTGCCGTAGTGACAGCCTCTCCCCAGAAGTAGCCGGGCAACCTCTTGGACTTGAGCATGCATCGTGCCATGGCCACCACGCTTTGATTCCGCCGTTCCACTACCCCATTCTGCTGAGGAGAGTAGGGGGCGGTGAGATGTCGCTCGACGCCGTGCTCAGCGCAGTGACGCCCGAACTCCACAGACGTGAACTCCCCCCCACGATCAGTGCGGAGAACTTTCAGCTTTCTTCCAGTCTCTGTTTCAACGGCCGCCTGGAACAGCTTGATCTCGGATGGCGCTTGATCTTTGCTTGAGAGTAGGCGGAGCCACATGTATCTGCTCATATCATCCACCAACAAGAGGAAGTAGCTTTTACCACTCGGTGTGCAGGGCGTGATCGGGCCGCAAAGGTCGCCGTGTACCAAGTCGAGGATGTGCTCTGCTCGACGTCGTGCTTGCGCCGGGAAGGAGGCTCGCCGCTGCTTGCCCACGAGACAGCCATCGCACACCTGATCCACCTGATCAAGTGGAGGCAGTCCCCGTACCATCTTCAGGTTCGCCATCTTGCGGAGCGCCCCGAAGCTGAGGTGACCGACCTGGCATGCCATTGCCAGGCGGCCTCTGTGCTCCGCGCGGCAAGGCAGACCGGGCGACCGATCTTGAGCTCGAGGTAGTACAGGCGTGACGCAGAGCGGTGTACCTTGGCGAGTAGGCGCCGGTCTCGATCGAAGATGCGCAGGACTCCGGTGTCGATGTCCACCTTGTGGCCTGCCTCGTCCATTTGCCCAACACTGATGATGTTGGCTTTCAGACGAGGGAGGTAGTAGACGCCCGTGAGTGCTCGATGGTCGCCGTTCTTGCAGGAGAAGAGAATCGTCCCGCGGCCTTCAATCTGAACGATGGAGCCGTCGCCGAGCTTCACCGTGCCGCAGATCTTGGAGTCCAGCTCGGTGAAGGCGTCCTTGGACCCGGTCATGTGGTTCGTGGCCCCTGTATCGAGGATCCACCGGCGGTGGTCGTGCTCCTCCGGCGGTCCGAGATCTGCGAACACCTTGGGTTCCTCGATCTGCAGACGTGGTGGTGGAGACGAGAGCGGCGGCGTTGACTGCGTCGGTGGAGAGGTGGCGTTCAGGACGACGTCGTGGACCATCAGCAGGCCCTCGTCGGCTTCTTCTTCCTGGGCCTGGGCCAGGTGGGCTTGTTCGTCGCGCTTCTTCTTGCGGCACTCGGCGGCCCAGTGGTTCTTCTTGCCGCAGTAGTCGCAGACGACGCCCTTTGCGGCCTTGGATGATGGGCCCTGACCGGTTCTGCCGCCGGTGTTGCGCCCGCGTCCGCGCGACGAGTTGCCGCCGCCGCGGCGGCCGCCTGAACCGGAGCCGGAGCCGGAACTGCCCCCCTCGCGGATCTTGAGACGAGCGAGCCATTCCTCTTCGGAGAGAAGGAGACGGCCACTACTGTCCTTGATTGGCGTTGAAGGCGGCTTCTTGCGGCGCTCCACCGCACGCAGATGTCCCGTCGCCTCCTCGATGGAGAGAGTGTTCAGATTGAGCATCGTCTCCACCGAGATGGCCACCTGCTCCAGGTATTCAGGGACTGAGTGAAGCAACTTCTTGATTACCTCCTTGTCAGTGATGTGGGCGCCGAGAACACGCATCTGGTTGGCGAGGGTGGTGAGACGCTGGGAGAAGTCTTCGACCGTCTCGCCAGGCTTGAACGTGGCGCTCGCGAAGTCCAGGCGCAGCTGCTCCGCGTTCGCCTCTCGCACGCGTTCGACACCAACGCGCACGGCGCGGATCGACTCCCACGCCTCCGCTGCGGACTCCTTCACTGCCAACCCCGCCTGCATATCCTGCGGCACAGCGC
This sequence comes from Urochloa ruziziensis, assembly GCA_015476505.1. Lineage (NCBI taxonomy): Eukaryota > Viridiplantae > Streptophyta > Magnoliopsida > Poales > Poaceae > Urochloa > Urochloa ruziziensis. Next base: position 56,691,000 of record CM027118.1, read on the forward strand.
GGAGCAGGGCGGCGAGCGCGTTCCGGTCTTCGCGGTCGTCGTCGGTGCCGGGATCTATCGCCGCCCAGAGACCCTGGGCCTGTAGGTTTACCTTCATCACCAGTGACCACTCGGTGTAGTTGGTCCGGGTGAGGACAGGGTAGACCGCCGGCGTGGAGCTTCTCTCGATGATGCGCTCGATGACTGCACCGTGACGAGTGCGCGGACGTCGTGGCGGAGGAGACGGTGATCGTCGGCGTCGCGGGGGAGGGCTCTCCCCTTGGCCTTGCAACCGTCCTCCGGCTGACATCGTGTGGCAGGAACTCAACACGGCTCTGATGCCAAATGTCGGAGTTCACCGGCGTTTCCTCGCCGCCGGCGAACAGAGAACTCACGCGAGAAACTGGAACACGAAGACACAGTGTTTTGTGCTGTCAAAAGCGTCAGCGTTTTCTTGATTGATTTACAGAATAAATAGAAGTTACAACTCTAAACGTGGAAGCTAACAACTCCTACATGCGCGGCATGCCGCTCACCATGACCGTGCCATCCCACGGTCTCACGTCTTTGCCGCGCACTTCCCTGAAGAATAGGACGCGCTCCATGCGAACGTGCGCATGTCAAGCTCAACAAACTTGCCCAGCCGTTGGCTGGCTTATTGACTGAATCAAAACTAAACGAGTGAACAAACTAAGGTGACGTGCAGGGTGTAGTTCAACATCGTTCCTTGATCTGAACGGAGGCGAGAAGGTCCTCGGGTATGCGAGGCACATGCAGGTATTGCCGGGACAAGGGGTCGCACACCGCGAGGTCCCAGAGGACGCGCTGAAGTCGCAATCCAGGATGCCGTTGACAAGGAGGACGCGGCCGTCGCAGACGTTGCAGGGAGCCCACACGGGATCCGTGCTGTCCTCGAGGAAGCCGAAGGAGAAGTCTGCGGCGCTGCCGAGCGCGTGGGCGGCGGGAGCGTTGGGGTGAGGCGCCAGAACGGGCTGGAAGCAGCCCACCTGTACTTTGAAGCAGAGGAAGCCGAGGAGGAGGGGCGGGTGGCGGGAGCGGAAGCGGCGGAGGAAGTCGGGGTCGGCGGCGAGGCGGCGGAAGGAGGCGCGGGCGAGGTCGGCGTAGGACTCGAGCCGGAGGAAGATCTCCTCCAGCAGGTCGTCGGTGAGGGCGGCCGCTGCCGCGGCGACTACGTGGGTTCGAGGCGGGGGGTAGTTGACCGGACCGGCGACGCCATCGCCGGATGACCTCCCCGACTCCGACGAACCGCGGAAGGGGATTCGATCGAGAGGGTTTGCGGTGGCCTCGGGTGGAGCTGACAGCTGAGCGCCTGAGCCGAATGGCGGAATGGGTGGGGATCGAGCCGAGTAGCCGACGACGCCGGTGGGTCCTGGTCTGGTGTGGGAGGAGCACCGATTCTAGGGGTGGTAAGACTATCTCCAACAAGCAACCTAAAAGGAGACCCAAATCCAAAATGGATCTCCGATGGTACTATTTCAGTCTCCAACAGAGTACCCATACCCAAACTCAAAATGGGTTTTCAGGAGAGAGAGAACCCAAATTTGGGTATCCTCTCTCTTCGTGACCCATTCGCAGAAACGATTCTCTTTTGGGTCTTCTGTTGGAGAAATGAGTTTATGGGTCACGAACCTTTTTACTGTAGACAACCTAAAGTAGTATATGGGTCTCTGATTTGGGTCTCCGTTGTTGGAGACAGTCTAATGGGTCGGCCGTTGATCTCCACCAGTTGGCCCAATGGTCATCTGGGCCTCTTGAACTCGTGTACTGATCGGGGACACCCAGCTCAATAGATGGTTGGTGGGCCCCTGTCATGCAACGCCATAAATAGGGAGGTAGGGGCAGGCACACAGCACGAGGTTAGCCGCCGCTACTGTTTTCCCGCTGTTCCAACCCTAGTCCGATCAGAGAGGAGGCGCTGAAGCGGCGGGAAGCACCACTGGCGTCCGCACCACCACCACCTCTACACCGACCGTCGCTGCCATGTGCAGATCGTCACCATGGCCGGTGGACAGCAGGAATGGCCAAGGTATGTCGCAAACATGGTTTACCCACTCGATCTACTCCTAGGCGGTCTGTAAAGTGTAACATTGGTATCAGAGCAAGGTCTAGAGAGTAGGTCTGAGATAGGGAATAGAAATCAAAAGGATTCAAAATCGAATCAAAAGAGGAATCGGAGAAAAGATTGAACCCGAACAACAAACCCTAACCCTAGAACCCAGAGAATAGAAAGGACGAAGATGAGAAGGGTCCTACCTGTGCTCTCCCGTTGTCGTCACCACCGCCGTCGGGCGGGGAGAAGACCCGCCATTGCGCGGGAAAAGAACAAGCCGAGCCGGCGGCGCCGATGCGCGCGCCGGCGCTTAGGCCAAAGGGCTCCTTGTGAGGCCGCTCGACGGTAGCGCGCTCACACTCGGGTGAACGCGCGCGCCGGACAGAGGCTGCACGGGGGCCAGCATCCTCCTCCGGTGGTAAGTTCCGGCCGCCGTCGCTCCTTCATCGACTCCGTGCGAAGACGCGAGAAGGTGAAGAGGTAAAGAATGAAAGAATAAAGGTTTTACTCGGGAGGACGCCGGCCGTGCGCCGGTGGCCGGATAGTGTGGCGCGCCGGTGAGAGAATCGCCAGCGGCGGTGCCGCCTGCCCGAGCTGAGAGAGAAAGGAGGAAGGGGAAGAATGAAACCCTAGGGTTACGGGGGGAGACGGCCATCACGTTTTTTGATCCCGCGAAAGGCGCGGCGAGCCGTCGGATCGCACGGACGGCTCAGATGGTGAGTCGAGTGGGCTGAGCAGGCCGCCGGTGCACAACTGGGCTGCTTTGCAGGGTGAGCGCGAACCGAGCCGCGCCAGATGGGCTGCGACGCGCACGAGAGTTTTCGGCCGAGCGTGACTGGGCTGCGTGGAGTTGGGCCGCGGGCCATTTCGCATTTTGGGCCGCGCGTGACGCAGAGTAAAGGGTGCAAAAGTAAACTTTTGAACTGTGGGTCATTTCTGTATTGGGCTAAAAGTTAAATTCCGCACAGTTTCATTTTATCAATAGTTTTAGCATTTTCAGTAGCATTTTGTTGATGTATTTCGTATAGCTTTGATGACTATTCAAATTTGAACCAACGGGATAATTTGTCTAGCGAAAAGTTACAATTTTTTACAGTGTTTTGCTTGTGAATTTCCATGAATTTATTAGTTTCCGCTGTGAAAAGATTATATTGTTGCTCTTTAATTTAATTGGAACCAACGGGAAAATTAAATTTTAAGAGCATGAATGGGCTGTGTGTCAGGCTTTCAGGCCACACAGACCGAGTTAGCGAGGGCCGAGAAGTTGAAATGACCCTCACGAAATTAAAAGAAAGAAGAGCTCCATCTATAAGTTTTATTCCTTTCAGAAGCAATAGTTTGATAATTTTTGTACAGTTTGAACTCTTCAAATTTGAACCATCAGTTTAATTTGTTTAGAGAAAAGTAAAGGTAATAGTGATATTGCTTCTGAATAGAAAAGTTCCCGCTGCAAAGAATTTTGCTTCTCCAATTATTTTTGAACCAACGAGATAATTTAATTGGAGAACTATGAAAAGAAAGATATTTGTGCAAAGATAAATTATAGTATTGTTATTTTCTGACTAACGTTGATGATAACAATATTATAATTCCATGATGTTTATGGTTAAAGTGTTAAAATCTCTGAGAAATTTTGCATCAAAGTGATCAGTTTTCAAAGTATATATAAGGATTTTCAAAGTATATATAAGGATTAAGAGATGCTCTTAAACTAGAGAAATTTTTTTCTCGTTTCCGCTGCAAAGAAACTGATGATATTGTTATTTTTTGTGTAAAGTTATTTAATAACAAGATAGTTGATGTAGAAGAATGTCGTTTTATTCTATTTCTGCCCAACAGTGACTTAGAATGTAAGTTAATGTGCATGTCTTTAATCAAACTAACGTATGGTCATTTTCATGCTCATTATTGTTGATTATTGGCTAATATTTTCTCAGACAAAAGAACTTCATGTTTTTGAAGGCACAAAAGAAAAATGAGCTGGGTACTTGCGACTCAAAAGTTGAAAGGTGCAATATCTAATTGCAAGAAGATGAAAAGTGTTCTCTTTAATGAGTACCTTCAAAAGAAAAGAATTCTCGGGTATTGATCCAAGAAAAGAGATAGATCATTGAGAGTTTTACATGAGAAAAGTTTTTTTTCATGTACTCTCTATGAAAAGAATGTATTTTCTGATTTTCAATCATCATGATATGAGATGTAATAAGTGATACACATATTGAATTTGACCAACGTCGGATTAAGCATGTATGTTAAAAAGTGTATTCGTATTTATTTCTGAATTTGATGATTAAATAGACAAGAGAGCCAATTCTGGCATTTATGTACCTTATAGGGAATTATCCCGCATGGCGGGGAAGGTAAATGATTGTACTTGCTCAATAGAAAAGAAAAGTCTGAGAAATACTCGCATGGCGGGGTAAAGTTGGCATAATACTTATGTCAGACAATCCCGCACGGCGGGAGAAGTTTGGCAAAGGACTCGTCCTGCATGGCGGGAGAAAGATGTGATGACTCATGTGCTTATTAGGGTATCCCATGATGGGAAAAGTATAGAGTAGCTCTTATGCTATCCTAGTATTGACCGTGCAAAAGTACTACTGATAAAGGGCATGTTTTAGTTCTCTAAGTGAAATGAGGAAAAAGCACTCCTATACGGAAAAAGTTACTTCCATATGAGAAAGCAATCAAAGTACTCCTCATTCACAAATGTTCTGGATGTTTTTTTTTTTGAAATTGTGGCAGAAAGTTTCTTGCCACATTTCGAGGGGGAGAAATGAAAGACAATTAAGAAATATGATATTCCTCAACACCATAGAAGACAAGAATGATCTAAAAGGATAAATATGATTGTCGGGGGAGTACGACGATCATAATATCGATACTCCTGAAATAAAGAAAATGCTTCCAATAGGAAGACATTATAGTCACCCAGTATGATATTCTGGGCAAGTCTCAGAAGAATGGAGTAGCTGAAAGACAGAGCTACTCCACCTTGTCATCGGGATTGTGGATGGAGGCATTAAAAACCCCATTCATATTCTCAATAGAAAATGTACCCTCACTATACCATTTCCGTGTCTGGGGGAGTTCAACTGAGTCTAAAGCATTTAACCCAATACAGTGAGTTGTCATTTATTGGCTAACATAAAAGATCAAATGGTTTTCGTTTCTACTATCTACAAAGATAAGTAAACAACTGATGAGGGGGAGCACGATGACTCGAGAAATTGATCGTGAGGAGAAGCGGGCATATGTGCCCACTTCAATGATTCAGGAGTCATCTTGGCGTTTCCACTCGTGCAACAATGAGTGAAGATCTGGAACCTGTCCTTCAGGAGCCGATACAACCCATTGTCGCACATGAGGAAGAGTATCGACAACCTCATATAAAAAGTTTGTGCCATGAGAAGCGTTCACTGATCGAAGTGGCTAGATGCCATGGAATTTGAGATGGAGTCTCAAACAAAGAAGAGGGGCGGAGATGATAGGAACTCACCTGGTCGACCGGGTTACTCGCTGTCGTCCCCATGCTCACCGCATGGAGGGACGCCTCCACGCGTGAAAGCACGGGCGGTCCCGTGGTGGCCTATGTGGCGCCGCGGGCTCGGCTACTGGACACTGCCGCATGGCCGCTCGACGGCGGCGCGTTCACCCTCGGGTGAGCGCACGCGCCGGCGAAGGGCCTCGTGGCTGCGGTTAATGTGACTCCAAAAGGGAATATATGAAGATGTAAAGCGTAAATCAAAAGATTTTGCACGAAGAGAATAAATAGATTATGTTGAATACTAGTGGCACGTCATGAACTGAGTAATATCAGATGAAAGTAAAGAAAACATTCTCAAATGATTACATGTCACAACCTGAAGGTTTTGTTGTGAAAGTAAAAGAACACAGAGTATACTACCTAAAGTATGAACTAGAGCATGTCTCTAGACAATGGTACTTAAAGTTAAGAGAACCAATTGTTGTTTTGGGTTAAAGAAAATGAGAGGACTATTGTATCTGTGCAAAGTTATAGAATGGGAAATTCTTTTCCTAATCGTGTACATGTGGATAACATCTCACTTGCTAGCAGTGACGTCAGTCTACGATAAAAACAAAGAGGTAGTTGTCCTCAAAGTTTCAATCTTGGTGAATTAGAAAAGAGATATTAGAGATATCGCATAGGCATACTAAGAAAATTTCTAAAGGGGTATACATGCGAGAAAATTACGTCTGTCCTTTTAGTCAAGGGTAATGGTTTTGGAAACGTTCCAAGAATCAGTATAGTAAATATTAAAGGAATATGTTACCATATGCTCCAGCTGTTGGAAGCTTGACGAATGCAAAAGATGCAAAAGTATAGCATTACCCTGACATAGTTTTGTATCCGGGTTGTTTTGGCAATGTCCAGACCAGATATAGATCACTGGAATGGAGTTAAGTGTATTGGCCTCATGCTAAATTGAGAAAGAAATAATCAGTGCTCTCATAAGGTTGTGAGTACAAAGGTAGTGAAATGCATAGCGAAATCCACAATTGTCACTAACTTTCACACTTGGAGTTCTTTGTGTGGAAAAGCTCCAAAGATTGAAATAATTATCATCACTGTGATGTAAAGATATGATATAGCATGATATGAGGCTGAGGGATAGGCAAACTGTTTGAGGAAACCTGTATCCGGAGTTGATAATGGTTGACAACAGCAACAACCATCTAAATATTTTCACTCCTAAGACAACGAGTCAAGTGTGGTGCCAAAATACATTGACGCAAAGTATACGTTGTAAAGGGGAAAGTCCGAAATCATGTTGAAATGCTTAGAGCATAAAAGTGATTGATAAAGTGCTTGCGGTTCCGCTTATTAAAGGCTTACCGCCCAGTGTGTACAGAAAACACACAGTCGACATGGGTACATGGTATAGTCTATGACTTCCGGACAATAAAGGGCACAAAAGGTTAAAAGTATCTATTTCAGCACAGAGAGGTGTATTGTAGTTGTTGATTCTATCGGCGAGAGAAAGTGACGATGATGCAGCTCATATGCACTAATCCACGTTGGAATCAATAAGAATGAAGAAATTAAAAGGAATAAAGTGAAAAGTTTGAAAGGTGAGATCAAGGGGGAGAATGTTAGGTTGATCTCCACCGGTTGGCCCAATGGCCATCTGGGCCCTTGACCCGCGTCCTGATCGGGGACACCCAGCCCAATAGATGGCTGGTGGGCCCTCGTCGCGCAGCGCCATAAATAGGGAGGTGGGGGGCAGGCACACAGCACGAGGTTAGCCGCCACTACTGTTTCCCCGCTGTTCCAACCCTAGTCCGATCGAGAGGGAGGCGCTGAAGCGGCGGGAAGCACCACCGGCGTCCGCAGCACCACCACCTCTTCACCGACCGCCGCTGCCATGTGCAGATCGTCACCATGGCCGGCGGACAACAGGAATGGCCAAGGTATGTCGCAAACATGGTTTACCCACTTGATCTACTCCTAGGCGGTCTGTAAAGTGTAACACCCTCTACACGATCCAACTCGGCCTTAATCATTTGTAGGCCAAATTTGTATAATTTCTGCCCGCTCGTTTAGGGTCTGATCCTTAAATTTGCTAGTATAAAAAGTTGGCCCCATTACCGCCCCTGACAAGGAGAGAGAGGATGGGTCGCGACTCGCGGGGCAAGGCTCATGCGTGAGTGGGGTTTTCCATTTTGGCCCTTTCTAAAAACTATTTTCACAAATGGACCCCCGGCGAAACTATTTCCAAAAATGGACCTTTTTCTCGGCGTAGTGCCCGTTAACGCCGAGGTATGTGACTCGGCGTACCATGATGCCACGCCGAGATATGCCACGTTGGAGCCACCATGGCTACGGGATGAAAGCTCGGCGTCGCATGAATTCACGTCGAGGTTACGTAGCTCAGCTTCACATGAATTCACGCCGAGCTACAGTACCTGCTACAGTAAAATCAGCCTTCCCACCTATGTATGTTTGTTGGAGGTACGACCATGGGCCCATAGGGACACATGGATTATCTCCAGACAGAGTCGTACCAGGCGTGAAGAACACGAGTAGAGTACTGCAAGGACTCTTCTCGATATGGAAACTAGTCGTATGACTTGTAAACTACTCGGATTGGCTTGTAAAGCACTCTCCGAGTAGTAATTGGTTATGATTCTACTTGAAACTGACCTTGTAACCCTGTCCGCCGTGTATATAAGGCTAGGCAGGGATCCCCTCCAAGAATAACCAAGTCTCCCAACAGAGAGACAGACGATCTCATCAATATCAACCACCATACAGGACGTAGGGTATTACGCCTTCTAAGCGGCCCGAACCTGTCTAAAATCTTGAGTCTCTTAGCCTTTGCGTTCCTGATCTCGGCGAAACCCACCTGAAACTCTACTACCTCGGGATACCCCTCGGTAGGATTGATGGTAGAACACCGACATCTGGCGCGCCAGGTAGGGGTTTTCCTCGAAGATCCCGTGGAGAACACAATGGTGACCTACATTCAAGCTGAAGCACCTCAGGAGGGCACCATGTTCCACTTTGGCTCGTGGGTCTATGTCGCCGACGGCTCGGGTGGCTTCTACAGCTACTTCGAGACACCTGCGGAGCTGAAGCAGGAGCAAGCGCCCATCGTGGAAGATTTGGCCAAACAACTCGGCGAGATCACGCTCGCGGACCTGATCCGCGGGCAAGAGTCCGAGTCAATTACGACTTCGGAGAAGCAAACATCCCTCCCACCCCAATTCCCGTTTGGACTCCTAATTCGACCCACGCATATTGTGAGGCGTTACGGAGCCAATTCGAGTCCGTCATGGACTCGAAGCGGGACGTCCCAGTCCGAGTCATGGCAGGACACGCCAACTCCCTGAGCCAAGCGGTCCCCGAATGCCACTCGGACTCGGACGAGGAGACACTACAATACGATGGCGAACACGACCTCGTGATCTACGCCACGCCTGAAGGAAGATCAGTGTACCAAAGAGACAGGATCCCATGGGACGTCTACGAGTCCCGCCAGATCTTTGTACTCTTTGGGTCTGAAGCTACTGACGACCTGTCGTTCCAGTACGGCACACCGCTGCTGCCAGAAGAGGAAAGCTCTACGGAGCTCGTCACCCCAAGCTCCAGCGACTCTGTTGAACCCAATCGACAAGTCTTCATGGCTGGCGCAGCAGCAGCTGGCGACGTCAACAACGACCCGTGCTATGCTTTCGAGCTAGAAGGAGATATCTCTGCAAATGAAGATGCACCCGCTGGCGAATCCGCCCAAGTGGCCATGGACAGAGAAATCCGGAACAACAGGAGGGCTCAGCGCCGCCTAAACGCTCGCAATCGCTTCATGGCTGGACGCAACCTCGCTCAAGAGTTCGCGCGGGTGGCACGCTACGACTCTCCTATGGCTAATGCCATGGAGATTGCCTATCACGTCCGCAGCCTGCCAAGAACCCCAGAGACGACAGCTGCACTCGAAAGGATCAACGACATGGTCCGCACTCTCGACAAGGCCATCACCGCCGCACCATCGCGCAGCGAAGAAGTCGAAAGCAGCGGACGTCAACCTCCCCGCGACAGGCATCGTCCACCAAACCCAAGCCGACTGGGAGAAGCCAACCGCGCAGAAGGCGCACCCCCACACCGACCAGAGGATTATCGTCAACGAGGCGGACGTACTCATCGCAACGACGCTGCCACGTCATCCCACAGGCCGGCAAACAGTGCCGACCTCCGGCAAACCATCAACGCCAATCGCGACGCGCGCTCCATCCTTGAATCCAAGAGGCGTGATGAAGCCCGGGGGTATAGGGAAGAAGATGACGAGTACCCAATGTTCTCCAGGGACATCCGGATGGCGGTTTACCCGCAACCATTCAAACCAGTCGGCTTCGAGAAGTACGACGGCAAGACCTCCCCTGAGTCGTGGCTGTGCATCTACTCTACGACTATTGAGTGCGCGGGTGGCAACACCGCCATCAAGTGCAGATACTTCCCAATGGCACTCGAGTCCGCTCCACTCACATGGTTTGAAAACCTGCCACGACGCTCCATCGACTCCTGGGAACGCCTAAAGAAGATTTTCGTGTCAAACTTTCAAGGCACATACAGTCGCCCCAAGACTCGACATGACCTCGCCATGTGCAAGCAGCACAAAGGAGAAAGCGCGCGCGACTACATGCGCCGCTTCATGGAAATCAAGACTCCGGTGGTGGACGTCTCTGACCGCGACTGCATCGACTTGTTCCAGAACGGCATCACCAACAGGTTCTTTGACAGGCAATTTGGCCTACATCGTCCAAGGACTCTTGACGCCCTGCGTGACCAAGTCGAGACATGGTCTGAGCAAGAAGACCGTGACCTCGAGAAATATGGCCCTCCCCAGGGCAGGGAGAGGCAAAACAACAAGGGCCAGCAGGGCTCCCAGCACAACAAGCGCAAGCCAGACGACACAGTCGCGACTCTGGATACTGGCATGCGAAGCCAAAAGAAGAACTACCCTGGCAAGAGCGACGTTGAGAAGATCATGGACAGGCCGTGCCTAATGCACCCAAAGCATAAGCACACCATGGGCCAATGTTATGATCTCCAACGCATATACGCCGAAAAGGATCGAGAGAACATGGCCAAGAAGAAGCCGGCAAGGGAACCACTCGATCCTGAAGCCAAGAACAAGGAAAGGGCCGACGACGAAGATGAAGAAGACGACGAGGACCAGACGCCCAAGTTCCAAAAGCCCAAGAACGTACTCATGGTCATCATGGGCGGCGACTATGGTTTCCCCACTCAGAGGAAGCATAAGCTCGCTCTACGGCACATAATGGCAATTGAGCCAGCCGTCCCAAGATACCTAAAGTACTCGGAGGTTCCAATTACCTTCTCCAAGGCAGATCAGTGGAACAGCTACGACGAACCAGGGTAATTGCCACTCGTCCTGGACCCCACGGTGGCAGGATCACAACTCACCAAGGTGCTCATCAACGGCGGGGCGGGGCTGAACGTGCTATTCTCTGGCACCCTAAAGAGGATGGGACTCGACATTGAAAAAATGTTGACTCCCACCGAATCCCCGTTCTACGGCATTGTCCCTGGGAATGGTAGTCTCCCTCTCGGCCAATTCACATTACCAGTCACATTCGGCACACAGGAGAACTACAGGACGGAGTATATCAAGTTCGAGGTGGCTGACTTCAAGACCTCTTACCAAGCGATCCTCGGACGTCCGGCTTTGGCCAAATTCATGGCCATCCCGCACTATGTCTACCTTGTCCTCAAGATGCCAGGACCCAGAGGCATCATCTCTATCCACGGCGACTTGCGACGATCATACAACTGCGGCAGAGAGGCTGTGGAGTTTGCGGCTACCGCTCAGGTACCCAACGCCATGGCCCAGATCTTCGCAGCGGCTCAGAAGCTGAAGCAGACAGAGTATGAGGTCCCCAGCAAGGAGCCCGGACCACACAAGGCGGCCGTCCCTGAAGATGTGGCGACCAAGGACGCACCACTACTGGAAGGAGACCAGTCGAAGACCACCAAGATCGGGGCCGGCCTAACCCTGAAATAGGAAGGCGAGCTCGTCAGGTTCCTGCAAGCCAACCGCGACATCTTTGCGTGGATACCTGCAGATATGCCAGGAGTGCCAAGGAACCTGATCGAGCACTGCCTTAACGTCGATCCCAAAGCTACACCCAAGAGGCAACGGTTGCGACGGTTCGCAACCGACAAGCGAGAGGCGATCAAGAAGAAGCTGGCGAAGCTACTCGCCGCAGGATTCATCAAGGAAGTCTTCCACCCTGACTAGTTGGCAAATCTAGTCTTGGTGAGAAAGAAGAACAACAACGAGTGGCGCATGTGCATCGACTACACTGATCTCAACAAGCAATGCCCCAAGGATCCCTTCGG